>JAUMHN010427592.1:0-12585 GCA_032360265.1 Heliamphora ciliata
ATATATATATATATATATATATATATATATCATATTTTATCTTTCAAGACGAAAGATGTCTAGGTTCTGCCGGTACGAGTTCTCGATAATCCGTAGCCCACACTACGTTCGAGGATCACGTAAGAGAAAACAGTATAAGATCTGACAGGAGTTTCAACTCGGAATAAAATCGTAGTTGAAAAATCGATTGACAAAAGGTATTCTTCTAAATTAACTTTAGTTGCACGTGTTTTATTTTGATCGTTCGTCATCAAAAGTTTTATCTGGATCCCGTTTCGGTGTTTTTCTGTCCAGCTAATTTTTACCAAAAATTGTTTACAAAAATAATGATCTTAGCAGTTTTGCCTACAACAATTGGTATCAGAGCTATTTTATTTTTTGTTTAGGGTTATCGAGGACGGATAGTTTTAGAAATGTGCAAACTTGATTTTGCAGGTATTCTAATTCCAATTTTGTGATCGTCATTTATTTCATGTTTGATTGAACTGTTTTGAATAATGATTATTTTTTTTAATCACGTGAGTTGACTGTGATAGGTCGAATGTGAGTCTTCGGGAGATTGGATGGATGTAATAACTAGTTTCTATTTTTAAAATATCTATTTAGATTATTTAAGAACTGGTTTAATATCCAAGAACACGAAAAACGGAGGCGGCACTAGCGGTGGTTCGGGTGTTTTGAGCTGCGAATCGCGGTGGTTTTTCTATAATTTTTTGACTTTTTTTCTAGAAGCTTTTTTTGCATATTTTAGGCTTAAAACAATATTAAAAGAAATCCCAAAAATAGAAAAAAAAATAGCATAAAAAATAGCCATGCCTACGGCACCACTGGCGACGGTTTCGGGCCGTTTTTTGTGAGTTTTTTTAATGTTTTTGAGACTATTTTTGAACAAGTTTTTTGGCATAAAGAAGCAATAAAATATCAGTGGAAAAACAGTCCAAAAGTGGGAAATTTGTTTTGGCCAAAATAGTGCACAAACAGGCGGCATTTGAACAGCGCAGCAGTAGCGCAATAAGCGCTGGTTCGGGGATTTTTCGGCACTATTTTTGAGGCGTTCTTCAAAGTAACATGTGACTAAATATTTAAGGTATTTTTTCAAAAAAATGGGCATGACACAACTACCGAAAAAGCCCGAATAGGCGACAGTTTGGAGCGGTGGCGCTAGTGGGCAGCGGCAGTGGCTTCCAGGTAGTTTTTCGGTAGTTTTTAAGGTTATTTTTGAGCAAATTTTTTGATTGAAAAATTTTATTTTTTGAGAGATTTCTTTTGGTATAAAGAACGTCGAAAACGGAGCTTGGATGCAGTGACAAAAGCCGCCTGAAGTGGGCAGCCATGGGCAGCGCCGGCAGGCTGGTGGTGGCCGACGGTTTTTTGGTTCTCCCGGGACTGTTTTGATCTCTTTTAAGATAATTTGGATACTGATATATGATATACTTATATATCAAGCAATATCTGAAAATCCTAATACAATTAGGATACAGAATCAGAGACGAACAGAATTATTACACTTATCCTCTACAGGAGACTGAAATACTTTAGCGTTTCACTTAGATCATAAAAATAAAATATATGCATATCGTGCTTTATATGTATATATAAACTGCGTGGATAATTGCATATCTATTTTATTTATCATGTTAATTTAATTAATTCAAAATTTTGATTTTAATTAAAATATTTTGTAATAAAAAATAAAAATAAAATTTTTTTAATTAATTAATTTTAACTAAATAGAAAAATTTTAGATATTTTATTTTTCACAAAATATCATGTTTAAGATAATTTTTCATAAAATTGGACATCTTAGAAAAACGTGAGAATTAATTTCAAATTTTGAATTAATTAAATGAAAAAATATTTAATCGAAATAAATTTTTATTATTCAAAAAATGGGAAATGAAAAATAAAATAAATACATACCGTTAATCACTACCTTAGTTGTAATACTAAAAAAAAAATTGTATATTTATTAAATTTTATTTATTACGCATTTAAACACGAAAAGATAGTTAGATAAATCAGAATCTTCGAAATTGTGTACACGAAAAGATGTTTGATTCTTTCAGATCGTGTAATTTTTAAAATTAATAAATTTATTTTAATTAAACGAATTTTTATAACCCTAAAAAATATTTTAAAAATCTAAGTGGGAGAAAGAATTTATTCATAGATAAATCCCGTGGTCTCCATTACCAGTTTGTAGGCGATGCAATTAAATCTTGCGTATTGGCAATAAGACCTTCCTTCCCACCGGATAGATTAATTTCGATATCACCAGTACAAACCTTTTTTAGGGATAATTTGAGATAATTGTTCGTGTGAATCATTTCTCTATCTGAAGGGTTCATTGCGAAGCGATTTATTTGGGATTCGGTGGTAGTTAACACTTAGCTGTATATAGTAGTATCATCTCCATCTGAGTCACTACTATTATCTATTAGACTGAAACTATGTCAGCTATTTAATTTTATTTGGCAGGGTCAATTGCCTAGATAGTACAATTAAAAGGAATTGGTCTGTCTGAACAAACGATAGATAGTAGACGTCCTCCCATCGAGACATACTATTTACAGGGAACCAAGCAGCTAGCGAATTTTGTTCTTTAAATGGTAGAGGGACCAAATTAAAATAAATTTAAAATTTTGCTCGTCAAAATTAAAGGTTAATTTTAATTATGTGATTCTTAGGAGTAAAATGATTTTCAATCCTTCCGCATCTATACTCAAAGAAAACAAACTAATGGGATCAAATTTTGTTAACTGAAAAAGTAACTTGGATATGGCTTTAACTACCAAGGGTGTTCCTTCAATACTAGAAATTGTGTTTATTTCTTAAAAAGGTTCTTCCTTTAAATTAAAAGGCAAGAAGAAGAAAAAATTTCAAACACAGGGAGGCATAGGTCCAGAAGCAATTAAGGGCCCAAAAACTGGTGTGAAGAAGCCGAGAGGCAAGTGCTATTAGTGTAACTAGTTTGGGCATTGAAAAAAGCAGTGTTCGATTTTTCTCAATAAACAGAACAAACCAGGTAATTTCTATTCACTAGTGGTTGAAACATGTTTAACGGTGTTATCTATCGGTACCTGATGTGTAGATACGGGAGCCACTAATCATGTCTACAATTCTTTATAGGGGTTCTAAGAAATAAGACAGCTTAATGATGGGGAATATACCTACATATGGGCAATAATACAAGGGTGACAGCAGTTGCAGTAGAAGATGTCACTCTCAGTTTTAGTAGAGATAGGATTTTACTTCTAAAAGAATGTCTTTATGTGCCTTCGATTAGAAGAAATTTAATTTCAGTTTTTAGTTTAATAAAGGACAAATATTCTATTTATTTTAATGACTTTGTGGTTGTGAAGAAAAATAAATATTTTATTTATTCTGGTTTATTGGTAGATGATCTGTATTTCGTACCTCCTATCTCTCCTATATTATAACTAACTAAATTGAATAATACATTTAATTTACCATATAAGAAAAAGTTTCCTTCATTAATGAATCAAACGCTTATTTGGTATTTATGCTTGGGTCATATTAATCTAAAAATAGTAAATAGACTGGTAGAAGATAACCAGGAGGCACTTTCAGTCTGTGAATCCTTCTTAGAAGGTAAGATGTCTAGGAGTCCTTTTTCGGCCAAAGGCTATGGAGTTAAAGAACCGTTGGAATTGGCTTACTCTGATGTATGTGGTCCTATGACAATCCGGGCGAGTGGTAGTTTTGAGTACTTCGTTAGTTTTATTGATGACTACTCAAGATATGAACACGTTTACCTGATGCACCGCAAGTTTAAATGCTTTGAGAAATTCAAAGAATTCAAGGCAGAGGCAGAGAAGCGTCTGGGTAAAAGTATCAAATCACTACGATCCGATCGTGGTGGGGAGTACCTCTTTGGGGAGTTTAGGGACTACTTGTCATCAGAAAGGATTATATTCCAATTAACTACATCAGGCTCTTCGCAGCAGAATGGTGTAGCAGAAAGAAGGAATAGGACTCTTATGGAGATGATAAGATCCATGATGAGTTATTCAGGTTTACTCGATTCGTTTTGGGGACTCGCATTAGAGATAGCGGCTTATATTCTGAACTTGGTACCATCTAAGTCAGTACCTTCTACTTCTACAGAATTGTGGAAGCCTAATCTGAAACACTGTCGAATTTACGGGTGTTCAGCACATTTGCTGAAAGGGAATGTGGCTAAGTTAAAATCGAGGACAAAAGTTTGTTTCTTTGTGGGGTATCCCAAGGGAACGAAGGGTGGTCTATTTTATAATCCTAAGGATCAGAAGTTCATTGTTAGCACCATTCTTGGAACATGATTATATTATGTACCAAAGGCCCAATAGTAAAATTGTTCTAAAAGAAATGAGAGAAAATACCAGTAGAACGGAAAAGGAACCACAAGTCACTAATATCCCATTGCCTCATCGTAGTGGGAGGATTATCAGGACAACTAAAAATCAAGAATAAGGTGCTGACACACAAGGTTCAGATTCTGCACAGTGTGTTACTGCTAGTACACAGACACAGGTAGTGCCTCGTCGTAGTGGAAGGGTTGTTCATCAACCTGATCGGTATATTTTCTTGGGAGAGTCTTTTGACAAGATCCCAACAAAATTGGATACCAAACCCAGTAACTACAATGAAGCACTTCTGGACAAAGATGCAGATCTTTGGCAAAAGGCTATGAATTTAGAGATAGAATCTATGTATTCCAATCAGGTCTGGGAACTTGTAGAATCACCCAAAAGAATAAAATCCATTGAATGCAAGTGCATCTACAAGAGGAAGAGAGGAGTAGACGGGAAGGTTGAAACCTTCAAAACTAAGCTTGTTGCAAAATGGTTCAATCAGAAACAAGGAATCGATTATGAGAAAACCTTTTCGCTGGTAGTCATCCTTAAATCTATCCGAATTTTCTTATCCATTATTGCTCATTTCGATTACAAAATTTGACAAATGGATGTCAAGACAGCTTTTCTTAATGAAAGTTTTGACGAGTGTATCTATATGGTACAACCAGATGGTTTCATAGCAAAGGGCCAGGAGCACATGTTATGCAAGCTTAAAAGTTCCATTTATGGACTTTAGCAGGCATCGAGGTCTTGGAATACTCGGTTTAATCAATTCATAAAATCTTATGATTTTGATCAGAGTACAAATGAATCATTTGTATACAAGAAGCGTGACGGAAGTGTGGTAATCTTTTTATTACTTTATGTAGATGATATCTTGCTCATCGAAAATGATGTGGGGGCATTATCTACGGTAAAAGTATGGTTATCTGGGCAGTTCGATATGAAGGACTTCGGAGAAACCAGTTACATCCTTGGGATTAAGCTTGTTCGAGATCGAAAACAAAGGATGTTAGGCTTGTCACAAGTAAAGTATATCGATGATATCCTTGTTGACCTAACTAGGTTTCAACCTGTTTTGATGATAACAAACTAAAGCTTCTAATTGTGCAAATTGAGTGTGTCCACAATACTTCAATGACACAAGCACAATTGAGAAAGCAAAACAGAAGCCATGAAGCATGAAGATCATATTCAAGCGGCTAACATCCATGGAGCAAGAGAAAAATCAAGAAGACAAGAAAAGAACTTGAAGGACTTGAAGATTTTCTAAGTGTAAATGCACTAGAACCTATGTAAGTTCACATACCATTGGTTATACGTGTGAAAGCTCATAAGAGACCTTAGATGCACCATAGGTTGGTTAAACATTTCATAACAAATCATTTTCAAAGTATAAAATATGTTTTAAAATGTTTCAAAAAAAGTTCGGCCAAAAATATGCAAAATTTGTTTGATGAAAATTGACATACCTTCGGTATTTTGGCCATAACGTTTTGTACAAAATGAATCCTGATATGAGGTTTGAACCATTGGAAAGTAGACTTCTGGGACTTCAATTTGAACACAAAAATGATCCTATTCGGAGTCCAGATGAGGAGTTATGGGAATTTGAAGTTGGGAAATTTGAGTAATCGCAATTCAGTGGCCTGAAGACCAAGATCTAGTCGACAAAACCAATCCAGTCGACCGAACCTCTCAATTCAGTTGACCGAACCACTTATTTTTTAATTTTTGAAGTTAACGGCTAGTTTGACATTTTCTTATTTAGCCCAACGGCTAGTACGAACTTTTAGCCTATAAATAGAGCCTTTAAGCTGTAGTTTTACATACTTCAAACCATCAAATCAACTCTCTCATATATATCAATTTTGTTCTTCAAATTCTTCATTTTTATGGAATATTTTTTAGAGAAAACCTTAGAAATCATCCGTTGAGCTTTTCACTTGTATATCATTTGGAGTGAATAATAGTGTGCTTCATTTGTATTAATTTGCTTGCTAAATGAGCTGTTCTTGTACATCCAGTTTGAATTCTACTCATGTATTCTTATTGTAACTTGAGAAAGTGATTCTCAAGAGAGGCCACTCCACCTATTGAAGGAGAGAGGGAACTCCGCCTATAAGGAGGGACTTAAGAATAGGACATTCTTAAGAGAGACTACTCCATCTAGATTAAGGAGAGAGGTTGCTTCCCCTATTGAAGGAGAGATAGTGAAAATCCTCATAGCGATTGGCGTGAGGCAAGGACGTAGGCCGTTGCGCCGAACCTTGTAAAAATCTTGGTGTCGTATTTCTATCTCGCTTTACTTTTCATTCTCATTATTATATTATTGTTTATATTTGCATCACATACACTTAAAATATATACTTGAATTATTCACTATTAAATTTCATACTTGTATCTTAATTTGTAAAACAAGCAAGTTTTGAATCTAGTGATTTTATTTTTCAAACAAAAAGTTTTTTAAACTTGTGAATTAAAATCTAAACTTACGTTTTAATTTCTCAAACAAAGAAGTTTTGAATCTTGCTTATTAGTGAATTAAAATCTACACTTGTGTTAATATTTAAACAAGATTTTTTTAAATATCCAATTTACCACCTCTTAGGATTGCACATATACTATTAATCCTTACTCATTTTAGCATGTAGGATTCCAAGAAAGGGTTTCTCCCTTTCAGGGATGGAATCACTCTATCTAAGGATCAGTGTCCTAAGACACCTGGTGAGATAGAGAAGATGAATGTGGTTCATTATGTTTTGACAGTAGGAAAACTAATGTATGATATGTTTTGCACTAGACCCAACATCTGCTTTACTGTTAGCATGGTTAGCAAATATCAGTTTAACCCAGATCAGGAGAATTCGACTATGGTAAAGAATATAATTAAGTACTTGAAAAGGATTAATGATTATATGATGGTTTACCAAGCAGACAGTCTAGTACCTTTAGGGTACACAGACTCAAATTTTTAGTCACATAAAGATTTCAGTAAGTCTACCTTTGGATATGTGTTTACCTTAGGAGGTGGAGCTATTAGTTGGAGGAGTATCAAGAAATCCTGCATTGCAGATTTCATCATGGAGGCAGCTTCTAAAGCAGCCAAGGAGGCCCTTTGGCTCAAGAACTTCCTGTTGGATTTAGATGTGGTCCCTTCAGTCTAGTTGGCTATTACACTTTATTGTGATAATCGTGGAGCGGTTGGAAACTCTAAAGAACCAAGAGTCCACAAGAAAGGAAAGCACATTGAGTGTAAGTATCACTTGATACAAGAAATTGTATAGAGGGGTGATGTTGTTGTAATCAAGATTGCATCAAGAAACAACCTTGCAGATTCTTTTACAAAAAGCTTACCGGCTAAGACTTTTTATAGTCACGTAGAGGGCATGGGAGTCAGATATATGGCAGCATGGTTTTCAGTATAAATGAGAGATTGTTAGGGATGTATATTAAAAATCATGAATATTATTTTTGTTTTAGTATTTAATTTTATTTTAATAAAATTGAGAATATTTATGAGCAATGTATGTAATATTATTTCTTTAAATGTTATGCATAGATGTCTTTTATTCTGTACAATATTTAATCTGGTGTGTAGAATACGGCTTGCACACAGAAGACCAGATTTTAGCTTATTACAGAATATAAGTTTTTGTTCACAGTTTAGATGAAAATAGACATATCATCGGTACGACTGTAGCACAGAATTTTAGTATGCCTATTTTGGTTACGGGAAACAGATAATAATGTCGTTTATTATTCCGACTCTCTATACTAGTACACTTTGTGTGTATTGAACGGGACATATTAGGGTAATTAATTTTATACTGACTATATAAATTAATTCACACCCCAAGGTTATTATGAAAGTGCTTATACTCTTAATTCTAAAATAATTAATTTTTTGTGTATATTTAATACTCGTTGTTTTGATTCATTAAAAGATGCGATCTTATATGGGTTTATATTCCTAGTAAGCTGGATAACGGTATTAATTATATGGTGAATATTAATTATTGACGGAATCCACGTCTCGATAGATCGGGATTGATGATACTCCCTTAAGAAAGTTTATAAGTTTTGACCAGGCCATACTCTCCAGGTGAATTTAATTATTCAGCGGTCAAATAAGTTAAGCAGAAAGGTTTAAGAAATTTTAAAGATGCCGATTAAATTAAATTGTCAGTAATTAAATTTAATTGGCAGGCATAAAAAATCTTAGCGCGGGGAGATAATTTAAGCATTTAATAACATGAGTTCAATGCAAGATGGTCTTGAGATTATGGCTTAGAGTGCAGTTATAGTTTTTTAGTGGTGTGAACTGTAATTTAGCATTTTATAAAAATTACAAAAATCGTAGCAAGGTTTTCATAATTACAGATACCGTTGTGAGGTTTACATAATTGCAGAAACCGCTAGATACGTATCTGGGTTACACTAGAAGTTTTCGTCATAATTACTCCACAGGTCCCTACTGTAACCCTATAAATATGCGGGTAGGCTGAATCAAATTCAGAAGTTATCTTCAAGACTAAAGTTGTCCAGGTTATATTGGTACGAGTTCTCGAAGGATCGTAGTCCACACTACATTCGAAAATCACATAAGAAATACAGTAGAAGGTCTGCCAGGAGCTATAACTCGGAATCAAAAGTTCATAGTTGGAGAATCGACCAAAAATGTATTCATCTAAATTAATTGTGGTGGCACGGATTTTATTTTGATCATTCGACATCAAAAGTTTTATCTGGAGCCAGTTTCGGCAATTGTTCGTCTAGTTATTTTTTATCGAAAAATTGTTTACAAAATAATAATTTTGGCAGTTTTGCCTCCATTAGTTTTTAGTTACCTTCTTCAAAAGTGGTTTTCATGAAAATTATAGGTAACATATTAATCTAGTTGCTTTCCAAAAATTAGATTCAACAACCTTTGGATGATCCCCTAAACTATTTTTAAACTCTTTGTTAAAAACTGATTATGCTATGTGTTTGATGGCTATCTAAACACATTTTATAAAATGGCTTATTTCTCTAACGTTTTCCAAATAACTACTCCGAGCACTATACATGAGATTTGTAGGGACCATATTGAACTAAAACATATCAAAAAATCAACCCAGTAGGACCTGTTTTGATACCTCAAAATCGTGACCAATTGAGACCTTTTTTTCTGCAATATTCTATATAAGTGCTGAACTGTTTTTGCTTACGAGAATTTAGTCACCTAGTTACCTTAAGATCTGGCCTTAGTGTTCAACATAAAAGTTGTAGAGAATATTTTTATCTAAATTGTGACCAAAAACAAAAATCTAACTCCAAGTCTAAGTACCTTAAAGTGTTGCTGTACTTTAAAAATTGATGGTTGGAAGTGATTGATAAATGGTTAAGTTAAATCCTTAAACAAGTGATGGCTTGATTGAGTGCTTAGTGTCTCTTAGACCTAAAAAGGAAGTAACCATGGTCCCTAAAACCAAAGAAAATATTTAATGGTTTGAATTATTTTAGTACTTCACATTCTAAGAGGGGTAGAACTCAATATTAACGGATAAGTCGTGTTTTGCTTATTAGACACAAAGATTGTCGTACCCGAGGGTTCAGCTTCACTCGTCAAAGGAGGCTTGATTCTAAAGCACATAAGATTAGATGAGTGTGCTTAGCCATTATCTTGAACACGAATCTATGTGAATGATGCTTTGAAATGCTTCGATGCTCATTGTTTGAATTATGACAAGTTTTGAAAGCATGAACTATTGTTTTCAATGCCATGATATTTTTACTTCAAATGTGTTATCCATGATCTTTTGAAGAAGTATGATGTTTTTATAAAAGTACTATCAATGCTGTGTGGTTGCTCTAAAGTGTTAAGTTACAAGGGTTTCCAACCCTTTATATCACGTTATGAGGGAGGTCACCCAACAATGGGTTTTTCATTTGTCCCTATAAAGGAGGTTTCCCTTTAAGGGGAGGTTATTTGCCTTTAAGGCTTTTGGGTTGAGTCTCAAGTTTTAGCACATATCACTCGTGCTTGGTAGAGAGTAGCTCTTATTCCATCGTGTAGCTATCTGTGTATTGAGAATCGAGGTTACGATACTGTCAAAACTTTCGGTCATGAGGTTAACGACTACTTGGACACTGTTGGGGTTTGGGTTTAGTTATGAAAAAGTTGTTATTCATTTAGTTGTGGCAATTAAGCCAAGATACATTCTTTTTTCATACTGAGAAAGTTCTGTATAATCTATGATATTTTTATGTTCAAGTAAATACATCAGTTTCTATGTTTTGTGAAAAGTATGATGAACTATTTTCATAAAGTGTTTTCAGTTATTTTTAACTAAGTAACTGTTTTTTTCTATTCATAATAATGCTAAGTGTACTCTCATATAACCTCTGTGGTTGCAAATAACAGGAACGACTAGGAGCTAGTTGACTATAGGCGTCGCCGAGTAGTGTTGAAGCTAATGTTGAACGATTGTTTTGGTCCAGTTTTCTTTTGTTTAGTTTTTGGTCTTGGTAAACCTTCATGTATAAGATCTGAAGGTTTTTGTTGTATGCCCTTAGAATGGTGTGTCCCTAGAGACTCATGTTTACCCCTTTTAATTAATGGCTTGTGGTTGCTTAAAAATTCATGTTTAGTCTCTTAATCTTGGCTAAGTCTTGTCTTTCTCTTTAGCCGGGTCTGCGGCAGGATCACACCCCATTGTACAGGTTGAGTACCTTGCGAGAGCAAGGTGTGACATTTTGGTATCAGAGCTCTTGGTTATTAGTTCTCTAAACTTGTTAGAGTGTGGTCTGTGGTGGACTTAGGTTAGTGTGTCATCTCGCGGTTTGTCGAGTAGAGTGGGTTAGGCTTGAGGTTGTCATATCTTTGCCTTCTGGCATCTGACTAACTAGCTTTAAGGTCCATTTGGGAAACGTATTCTACACGCATATGGTCCTGACTGGAAATCTAAGTTATCAAACATGGGGAGATGGCCCTTGTGTCATTAAACCTTCCGTTATACAGTCTGTTCTTATCTTTATGTCTATAAGTTAGACTCCTGTGTCAAGTCCTCATCCATACCTTTCTTATAATAGGGAGAAGTATGGAGAACTCGAACGGAGCATCATTCAACTCGAATTAATATAATGAGGCACAACAAGAAGAATCTCCACAAGTGGGACTAGCAAAACCTGACCCAACTACTAGGATGCTAGCGGTGATTGTAAGGTTGACATAATAGAATGCGAGGTGGATTGTAATGTAAGCTGAAAGGAACAGTAACTCCTTAATCAAGCAATTCAAGGACTTGGGTGGAAAGGAGTTCACGGGAACCCGTAGCCCCGCAGAAGCAGAAAACTTGTTGAAGGATGTCATATGTATTCTAGTTAGGCTAGGGGTAGATGCAGATTATAGGATTGACCTTGTAATAACCCTTACCTTGACGACCAATAGCAATAAGACACGTGTCTACTATTATTTTTCGGCCCAGCTAATTAAACTCCCTACAATAATGTGAGATTAGACAGCTCGCCATAAAATTTAGTAAATTAGTAGCAAATCTTCAAATAAAATTCCTGACAAAACCTTATAAATTATTTTGAAATCAAAACTCAAAATCTTCATCTGTTAAAATTTTAAATAATCGAAGATGAAGATAAAAAAAAAATTGGGGTTACAGAATTTCTATACAAATTCTGATTACATGATAAATCATAAAATAACATCAAAAGGTTATCTCGAATTTTTAGAATTTTTTTGAAATTAAAAATTTACAGCTATTAAAAATAATAGTAATGGATAAATTGCAATAGTATATATTAAATAGACAAAAAAATTAGTAAATATTTTAATTATACGATAATTCGTAAAAATACATGAAAAGTTGATACATAAATTTTAAAAATTTCCTAAATTAAAATTTTTACATAAAAAATTACTATATTTAAATTTTGAGTGGCCGCACATCTAAAAATGAGTTAAACCCCTTTTTCATGCGTGAAGACACCTTTCCTCGAAAGTAGACACCTGTCCTCGAAAGTTTGCCTATAAATAGGCAGTTTTGCTCATAGCTTTAGCACACGTAAGCCATCAGAGACTAAGCCTGAGAGTTATATGTATCAAAAAAGTTTTCCCGAGGCTATCTCAGCAATTTTAGTGGAGGGTTTTTAGCTTCAATAGAAGCTTGGGAAGAAGGCGACTCAGCCACCTCCCCTAATGCTGCGACCAACTCCACCACACCACCAACCG
>JAUMHN010427614.1:0-12584 GCA_032360265.1 Heliamphora ciliata
CAAGTGTACTAACACATCGAGCTCGAACATCGAATTCCCAAAACCTGAATTCGATCCATTTGACCTAGCCAAGACCAACTACTATAACGATGTATTACAATCGTATCAATGGAATGTTTGGGTCCATTGCAATTGTGAGCCAGCTTGTATAATCTGTCAGAACCTTTGACCCGATCTTTCGTGCAGCACGCACCAAGTCAAATACTGGACAGAATATACGGACTTTGCATTCATACTTCCTAAATATAAATATGAAACCATAATGAAAAACCATCTCAAAATATTTCTCATAAATATGCCAGGGATCCAGAATAAAATATATAAAAAGCATGACTTTTCAGTATACATTCCCAACATCCCTATGACTCTTATCGATAACGGGTCTGCATTAAATGTATGTCCACTTAAAATAGCACTCTGTTTAGGACTCAAGACAGAGCATTTTATACCGAGCAATCATGGAGTCTGGGCTTATGACAACACAAGAAGGGACGTACTGGGACATGTATCGTTCACAATATCAGTAGGGCCCTTGGAAACGTATGTCAAATTCCATGTACTAGATGTATCAGCGTCTTTCAACTTGCTGTTGGGTAGACCTTGGTTGCACGACCCAAGTGTCCAGGCTGTACCATCAACTCTCCATCAGAAACTGAAACTGATAAGGAATGGGGCAGTTCTAACTATTCAAAGAGAGGACAGCATTCATCCCCCAAAAGGAGGAGAAGGCACAACTCTGTTAGAAGTTCAGCATGGTGAAGATGATGTATTACTCAGTGGTTTCCGATTTGATGAAGCACAGGCTGTTCAGATGCTGATGAATGAGGAGGAAATGTACATCAACCTGCGGGATGTAACAATGATGAGAAAAATGTCCTTCTTCCCTGGTATGGGATTAGGGCATAAGCAGCAGGGAATCCCGGAACCCATGCAGGTATTGCTGACTTCGTATCATTTTGGTCTTGCATATGAGCCAACGGAAGAAGAATTGGAAGGGCCTAAGAAAGGATGAAAGGTCAATTATTCAGGAACACTCAATTGGCACTTCGTCAAGGAAGGGTAGGATTTCCCGTATTGTGGCTTTCCAAAACCATGGATTGACGAAGAAACCAATCAAAAGCTGCCAGGGTTGGAGATCTTTTTTGGCCATCAGTTGTCTGATTTAGAAGAGGAAAAGACAGTCAAAGGGGAAGAGAAAGATGAGAAACTTCGAGAGGAAGATTGGGCCGACAAGCTCGATGGTACTGACATGGGGATGCTGTTTAATGAGAAGATGGCTAATCTGCTTGTAACTGATCCAAACTATTTCATGATGGGTTTCAGTGCACCAACAGACTGTACTAAGCTCATCGTCGATGCAGCTGCAAAGGAGGTGAAGAATTGAACCATCGAGTCTTGTAACATGCAGGTCATCTGTCCTGAGTTCGAGTTTGAGTTGGAGTCTGTAGTCGAGGGCACGTCTGTTGGTGCTCCTCTCCCTGCTTTTACTGTCGAATTTGTAATTCCCTATGCTTTTAATGAAATGAACAAAAATTTTGATTACTCTACTTTATTTGATTTCTTTCATATGCTTTTCGACGATTTTGAATTCGACGGGGATGTCCCTGAAGAAATAAAACTTTTAATAAAAAGAGAAGAAGAAATGCGTGCCCAACCAACAATTGAAAAAACTTTATCAATAAATTTGGGTAATGAAAGTAACCCGCAAATTGTTCAAATTGGTTCTTCTTTATCCTTAGTAGAATAAGAACAATTAATAGCTTTGTTAAAAGAATTCAAGAATGTATTCGCATGGTCTTACGAGGATATGCCCGAAATTGATCCTGACATAGTCCAACACCATATCCCCTTATACTCTGATGCTAAACCGGTCAAACAAAAGTTAAGACGGATCCGTCCAGAATGGGCTCTGAAGATTAAAGAAGAAGTTGCCAAACAGATCAATGCTGGATTCTTGATGGTAACTGAATATCCAAAATGGGTGCCAATATTGTTCCAGTACTGAAGAAGGATAGTCGTATCCGAGTCTGCGTGAATTTTTGAGACCTCAATAAGGCTAGCCCAAAAAATGATTTTCTTTTACCACACATCGATGTCCTGGTAGACAGTACAGTGGGACATGCTTTGCTATCATTTATGAATGGCTTCTCCGGGTATAACCTGATTTTGATGGAACCCGAGAACAGAGAAAAGACGACGTTCACCACAACCTGGGGTACTTATTGCTATCGTGTAATGCCATTTGGTTTGAAAAATGCCGGGGTAATTTATCAGAGGGCAGCTACTACTTTACTGTATGACATGATACATAAGAAGGTCGAAGTGTACGTGGATGATATGATAGTCAATTCCAAGGATCAGAATGGCCACATCACAGTACTGCGAAAGTTCTTTGAAAGGATTCAAAAATACAAGATGCGGCTCAATCCACAGAAGTGTGCCTTTGGAGTTACCACCGAAAAGATGCTTGAATTTTTGATCACTCAACGAGGCATTGAAGTCAATCCTTCAAAAATGAAGATAATCTTGAAAATGCCTCCTCCGAGGACTGAGCGAGAAGTTAGGGGCTTTTTGGGTAAAATACAGTTTATCAGCCGATTCATCGCAAAACTGACAACCACCTGTGAGCCGCTCTTCCGTCTACTGAAGAAAGGAGTCGAGTTCAAATGGGATCAAAAATGCTAAGATGCGTTTGATATTGTACAACAATATCTACAAAATCCACCTGTTCTAGCTCCTCTTGAACCTGATAGGCTACTGATTCTCTATCTGTCAGTGACTGACTCGGCTATAGGATGTATGCTAGCACAAGAAGGACAAGCTAGAATTGAAAAGGCTGTATATTACTTTAGCAAGAAGATGACAGGATCAAAAATATGGTACACACCATTGGAAAAGACATGTTGGGCCTTGGTTTGGGCTTCCCAAAAATTAAGACATTACATGCTGTCTTTCACAGTGAACATCATCTCCTGGATGGACCCATTGAAGTACTTTCTTGAAAAGCTGGCACTGATAGGAAGGCCAGCCCGATGGTTGCTATTGTTATATGAGTTTGATCTTCAATATGTCACCCGAAAGTCAGTCAAGGGCAGAGCAGTGGCAGAATTCCTGGCCGATCAACCAGTTGAAGGAGGTGAAGACACGAAGTTTTAGTTTTCTAATGAACAGCTAATGAATGTTGAGGATGACAAGTGGACTCTATATTTTGATGGCGCATCTAATCAATATGGCTATGGAATAGGAGTCTTTCTTGTCACTCCCGATAAATCACATGTCCCCTTATCTTTGAAGCTTAATTTTGAAGTTACCAACAATCAGGATGAGTATGAAGCATGCTTAGCTGGATTGGAGGCAGCCATAGAATTTGGGGCAGGGAAGTTGGAAGTCATTGGAGATTCAGCATTAGTGGTTTCACAAGCGAGAGGAGAATGGAAGGTTAGGGATGTGAAATTGATTCTCTACCACCAGGAGCTCGAGAAACTAATATCGTGTTTCGAATCAGTGATCTTTACCCATGCGCCAAGACTAAAGAACAAATTCACCGACGCACTAGCCACCCTAGCATCCATGATTGACATACCATCTGGAATCCGAATGAGACCCTTGATAATTGAATAGAAAAGAAAGCCGACATACGAGACAACGGCTGCAATCGAAGAAAGAACTGACGACCTTCCATGGTACTTTGACATTCAAAATTTCATGGAGCAAGGAGAATACCCCAAGTTTACTAGCAAAATGGACAAAAGGGCAATACGATGACTATCTGCACAGTTTGTCATTTGCGGTGGTAGACTGTACAAACGAGAAAATTCTGGTGTTAATAAGCTATGCGTCAACAATGAAGAAGGTCAAGAACTGATGAAAGAAATCCACGCAGGAGTTTGTGGGCCACACATGAGCGGAAACATGTTAGTTAAGAAAATCCTACGATAAGGATACTTTTGGATGACAATGGAGACAAACTGTATATAGTTTGTGCGGTGGTGTCATAAGTGTCAGATTCATGCAAACTTTATGCATGTTCCCCCATCTCAGCTGTATAACCAGACGTCACCATGGCCATTCTCAGTATGGGGCATCGATGTGATCAGCAGAGTAACACCGAAGGCATCAAATGGTCACGAATTTATTTTAGTGGCGGCCATTAACTACTTTACCAAATGGGTGGAAGCAACTTCCTACTCGGTATGGAAAGCCTCCCATGTTGCGAAGTTTATCAAGAAAAACATCATTTACCGATACAGGATCCCCCACAAGGTCATATCGGATAATGGCTTGCATTTTCAAGGAGAGGTCTTAGATCTTTTCGAAGAATACCGGATAGTGGCCCACAAGTCCTCACCATATCGGCCGCAAACCAATGGAGCAGTTGAGGCAGCACACAAGAACATTAAGAAAATTCTGTAAAAGACAATCAACGCACATAAGGATTGGCCGGAGCATCTACCACTTGCACTTTGGGGATACCGAACGTCGATTAGAACTTCAACTGGAACTACACCATACTCTTTAGTGTACGGTATGGAAGCTGTACTTTCCATTGAAGTTGAAATCCCTTCATTAAGAGTAGTGGTCGAGGCTAGTATTTCAGAAGCAGAATGACAAAGGAACCGGATGGAAGAGTTGCTCTTGTTTGATGAAAGAAGACTGCAGGCTCTGTTTCATGTACAAGGATACCAAAGGAGGATAGCTCGAGCATTCAATAAGAAGGTCAAGACCCAGGACCTTAGAGAAGGAGATTTAGTTCTTAAGAAAATCAGAGTTCCCATCTTTGACTCGAGAGGTAAGTTCAAGCCAAACTAGTCCGGACCGTTTCTCATCAAAACCATCATGACCGGTGGTGCAATTATTATTATGGATTTGGATGGCAATGTGTTCTCCACTCCAGTTAACCTCGATCAGCTCAAAAAGTATTATCCTTGAGGTAAAAATAAAAATAAAAATAAAATAAATGCTCACTGAGTTGAAAATTGAAAAGGCAACTCAGGTAAAAGTTAAAGTAGCCCGCAAGGCCGAAAACCCTAAGGGGTGACCTTGGCAAAAGTTAGGGCACCACAAAAGGAGAGTGTCAATATTCGAGTGTAAACCAAGCCTGAACTACGTTATGGACTGATTCCATCTTTTTGGGATACGTAGGCAGCTTCTGTTAAGAAGTCCGGCTGCATTCTTTTCTTTTAACCATCTTTGAATCCAAGTAAGACTAATGCAAATTAGTTCCTGAATTTTGATAATAAAGTCATAAAAAAAAAACTTTTGATAAATTTGAACCATCTTAAACATAAAGTGGGAGTTTTTCATTACTTTGATCAAACTTATAAAGTTTTTGAAATTAAAAGGGAGGGCTCACAAGTCCCAAACTCTATAAACAAAACGAAAAAGAAAGTTGTGAAAATTTTCAAAATGAAGAAGTTCTCAAGTCTTTCTCCTTTTCCCCGCTTGTTTCCCTTCTTCCCTGTCCTTCTTCTCCCTATCTTGCAGCATCCATGTTTTGTACTCAGCAGAAAGCTCGGGACATTACAACTCCTGCATTTCCATACGTGAACAAGAAGGGCAGGCATCCTGATACAGTGTAAGAAATGGAGCAGGCAGCGCAGATGAAAACAGACAGCTCGAATACTGGGAAAGATGATCTGACTTTGCCTGAACTACTGCATGACCCTATGTGGGAAATAGAAAGTAGTCTAACGAAGACCAATCAATAAGACGCCAGGGTGATCCATAGTAGTCAGAGTCATGGCAGGGATCCGCCACCAGGGGCACTGCCAGGTGATATCTGGGCTAGTCAAGGAAGAAAGGTACTATCGCCAGGCTGTCTCAGTGCTACATATATGATAGTAGGGGTGGTAAAGAAAGGCTGAGGCACTGTATCTATCAGTAAGTGGTTTCTGCACAAGATTTACCTTCTCTATCAACCAGATCTACAGCAAAAGTTAGAACAACAAAAAGAGAAGCCTTGCAGTATGACAAAAGTCTGATAAAGGGAGAGGTTTTGAGCTTACTTGAAGAAGTAGGGTTGCCAGCAAAAGCAGTGGTCTCACCACGATGAACAGCGTCTAGACCCAGCAGTATATTGGCTAAGATAAGCGGTACAAAGTCCTTCACCATCCACATTTGACCTGCGATGTCAACTAATGAACAGCTAACTCATCCGTCAGAGGGAACTAGAAGATACTGAGCAAGAAGGCAGAAGCAAAGTGCGTAACGTCGCCGTAGCTGAAAATTAGGGTCGCTAAGGTCACCGGTAAGACAAAATCTGTCAATGATCCAGGGTATGTCAAGACAGTCATCCTGTGTCAGAAGAGAGGCCTCTATCCTAGATAAACCACAAAGTTGTATCTCACCTGCTGATGGGTTAAAAGAAAGAAAGTAGGAACCACAACGGAGCTTCGAGGGGCCAAATCCAAAATGACAGCAAACTCCTCCACGACGGGCCATAGCTCTTCAAGGCCGAACCAGAAGATGTGGGATTGCGGGTCCCATAGCTGAGCAGCTACTTTCAGTAAAGGCCCGTCAATCTTTATGGCCATGAGAGAAAATAAGGAGTTGAAATCGAAAGGGGCGAAGTTTAAACGTCCGACATGAGAGAATGCCTCAATCCGTGAAGAAAGGGGATTAGCCATCTGAGCAAGAACAACAGAAAAAGGAGCCTCAAGGGCTGTATTTATAAGGCAGGAAAGGGTGGGAAATCAAAATTTTGACAAAAGGCATGTTCAATGTGGCGACCGCCATGTCAGTCTCCTTGGAGGTGGCAACTGCCATGTTATGTTATGGAGACTGCCATGTTTGAACAGAGTAGGTGTGTGTCAGTTTGCAGTTTGTGTGATCTGTATAAATTGTGGCATTTGAATTAGGCATCCAAGACAGTTTGAGCAGCAAATGAAGGAAAATCATGCAGCAGATACAAATGTAAAGTAATAAATGGCGCGAATGCCCAAAATGCATCAGAAAGAAGCAGAATGTATCAAGATGTAACTAGGGCACCCATGCCCAATAAACAGCAAACTAGGGCACGCAGGCCCTTGGATCAAATAAATGTATGAAATCAAGGCACGCAGGCCCATGGATCAAATAAATGTTTGAAACCAAGGCATGTAGGCCCGTAAAGAGTAAATGTATCTGAATAAGAAGTAACCAAAAGGGGAGAAGCTCTCTCTCTTATGTATGCCTCGTGCGGACTCGGCGGGAGGAGGGACCAGCCTCGTTCGAGCCAACGTCCTCAAAAAGCCTCTCAATATAGTCATCTCCATCATTGTCGAAAGAAGAAGATATGACTCTAGAATGGCTCCAGACAGAGAAGACAGATCCTCGAGAGCAGGCTCTAAAGGAGGCAGCACGAGAATCACGACCTCGGGCTGGGACTGGAGCAGGAGAAGGAGCGGTTGCTTGCAGTGGTACTATGCCAGCAGTTGGTACTGGAGGCTGTCAGAAGAAAACAAGGATCAGAACAGAGTACATAAAAAGGTACAGAAAGGCTGAAAAGAGTTATGAGGACACTTACTATAGCCGCTGGGGTAAAAGTGATGCTGACCGCTCGTACAGTGGCGTCAAGCTGACGGATCAGTGCTCTCTAACCTGTAAAGAGCAGCAGCAGATGATCTAGCCACGCCTGATTAACCTATAAAGAGAAAGTTAGGCAGTTTAAGTAAACAAAACAAAGAAAGTAACCAAATAAAAGGAGAAAGGACAAAGACAAACTTGACTGAGCTCAGCCTTGAACTCAGGTGCTGGCAGAACAGGAACCGACAGAGGGAAGGGATAGCTGTATGCTATTGTCTGAATCTCCCATGGAATCTCTAGGCCCCTCATCCCTCCATCCGTGGCATCATCACCAACAGCTTCAGCCGCAGCCTCAGCAGCACCAGCCCCAGCAACCTCCGGCGCCTGTCCTCTCCTCCTGCCACCAGGGGCAGTCGGGCCGGGTCATAGAGGTCCCAACAAATGTGCCCGGGCCCCGGATGGGTAGTCTCCCTCTGCCATAAGCAGCTCAGCAACGGGAGTCCCTACTAGCTCTAAGAGAAGGTCGACTCGGCTCAGATGATCGGTCTGGCACATACAGGCCGGAGGAACCACTAGGATTCGAAAGTGATTCAGGCTGAGCGACTGGCGAACCACTCGCTTTCTTAGATAGTACTCTCATCCAAATGGACCTTCCAGCAGGATTTGCCTGGAAGTGATATCCCGACTGCGCATCAGTTCTGCGCCAGCCCGATCCTTTACCCCTCTCTAGACGTCCCAGTAAACCTGTAGAGTATAGTGAACAGTGCAATGTATGATAACAGCTAGCATATAGTAATCAGCGTGCAGAGCAGAAAAGAACAAAAATAGTACAGTATAGTACAGTGCAGTGAGCAGTATAATGCAGAGAGTAATGTACAGTGCAGTAAGTAGGAAATAATGATACCTGGTCGGAAGTCAGTCGGTCTAGAGACACCCAAAAGTGATCAATATCCTTCCCCCCAGCCTTCTTCCCCTTTAGCCCACAGGACCATCGGGCTGCATGGGGAATGACCAGAGGGTGTGCCGCCGAGTTCGTCGGGACATGAAGCCTGAGGAACTCATAAGTCCACAACAGCAAAGAAAAGATGTCAACAAGAAGATAATGGATAACAGATAACAGAAATGAATGGGAGACTGAAGAAACTAAACTATACTTCCTAGACCCTTCAGTATCCCCCAATGTTGAGCTCTTGGGGGAACTGAGTAAGAGTCCTCATGAAGCTGTAGAGGGTGGTGAGAGCAGCTCCTCCCCAGTCAAAAGATGCGACCCTGTCTAGACGAGCCAGGGCACCCAAGTAATGCAAATGAACGGTATTCTCCTTGTTTAAAAATAAGGAGGTACCGAACATGTATATCAGGAATCCACGGGAGACCTACTCGAAGTGGCGGCACTTGGTGCAGTGGAAATGTCTAAATCTCTCAAAAAACCAAGTGTATCTGACTCTGTCGTGATCCATCTGCACGGGGATAGCTCCAAGGAAATACAGCAGCACGTCGGTCGATTGAGCTATGGATGGATCAAACGGGATAGGAGCTCCCCCAACTCGGATGCCGGTGATGAGTGCGAAGTCTAGAGGCGTTAGAGTGGCCTCGAAAGTAGTAAAGTGGAAGGTATTGGTGGTTTCCCACCACCACTCTGCCAAGGCCGTGAGCCAGACCCGATCGTTGCTCGTTCTACCCAACAGGGGTATGAATCGAGCAAAGCCGGAGGCATCAATAATGGCCCAGCTAGGAGCAGGGAGGGCATCATTCCACTCCAATACCTCTCCGAAGGCAGAACCTTAGAAACCTCTGACATAATGACCAACCTGAAAAGAAGAAAACGGACAGAGAATATATAAAGAACTGATCGAGTAAACAAAGTGCAGAAAAATATCTAAAAGCAAAACCCTAGGTTCGTGTATAATTGATGACCCTTCGGTTCTTTCAAGCCCTATAAAACTAGGCACCCTAATCCTAGGTTAGTGTCTAAGTAACGACCATTCAGTTCTTTTCAAGCCCTAGAAAACTAGGCACCCTAAGCACTGGTAAACCAGGAAAATCTTCCTAACCCTAGGTTCGTGTGTAAGTGACGATCTTTTGATTTTTGTACGTCCTAGTAAAAGATTAAGAACCCTAATGCCCTAGCGCACCAGGCAAATCTCTATCATTTTGTGTTACTCATTCTTCCCAAAAAAAAAAATCATCCTAAAAATTTTTCGAATTTTCTTAAAATTTTCGTAAGATTTTCTAAAGATTTCTAGGATTTTTCAAGTTTTTCTTAAAATTTTCTAGGATTTTTTCAAAATGTTTCTTAAAATTTTTTAGGATTTTCTAAAAATTTTCTCCTAGAATTTTTTAAAAATCTTCCCTAAAGTTTCTAAAATTTTCCTAAGATTTTCTAAAGATTTCTAGGATTTTTCGAAGTTTTTCTTCAAATTTTCTAGGATTTTCTAAAAATTTTCTCCTAAGATTTTCTAAAGATTTCTAGGATTTTTCAATGTTTTTCTTAAAATTTTCTAGGATTTTTTAAAATTTTTCTTAAAATTTTTTAAGATTTTCTAAAAAATTTCTCCCATGATTTTTCAAAAATCTTCCTTAAAGTTTCTAAAATTTCTAGATTTTCTAAAGATTTCTAAAAATTTTTCAAGATTTTTCTTAAAATTTGGCCCAACTTTCTAAGATTTTTTCCAAATTTTTTTTCTAAGGATTCCCAAAATTTTTCTAAATTTCTAGATTTTTGAGAAATACCCCTTAGATTTCTAGAGTTTGTGATTTTTGAAAAATTTGTCCCAAATTTTAGAAACTTCTGACAAAATTACCTTTAATTTTAGAATTTTTGATGAAAATTTTCCCTTCAGTTTTCATGCCCCAAAAAGAAAAACAAAATTCCCCCCTTAATTTTTATGTTTTTTCTAAATAAAAAAGAGAAATTTAAAGATTAGTCATTTTTTAGGGTATCATAAGAGTTTTAGTCCCTTAAGATTTTTTTTAAGAGTTTTAGTCCTTTTAGATTTATAGTAATTTTTAAATGTCAAATAAACCCTCATTTAATACTTAATCCTTTCCTTTCCGTATTCAAAATACAAAATATCATTTAAAGCATGCCTTCAATACAGTGAACCCATCCGACAATTGTTTTTGTGGATTGTCAACCGAAATTAATGGGTTTTGAATTTCATAAAAGCAATATCCATGCCTATTCCATACTGATTTTGGGGATTTCCAATTACATCATGATTTTGTGGAGTTTCAAATCACACCGAATCAAATTGGGTTCTCTGCATTGGTATCCCTCAAGCCGAAGAGGAAAGCTCTGAGATTGTATTCTGTATTTCTTTGGTAAGTTATTCTTCAACTCTCTGTTTGCTTAATGCCGATCAATCACAGAAAAATTATTTAATAGCAAACATGCTATCTCTTGTTGTATCAAAGCTTCAATGTGTTGGGAAGTGTTTGGAAAGTTGTTGTATTCTGGTTTCAGGTTTGTTGATGTTTTTAGTGACCCATTTCTTTTTTTCACTTTCTGGTTTGAGTCAAGAATGCTTGTTTATATCTATTATTGGGAATCTTGTCATTTAATACTGTTAATATAGCTACTAATTTTGGTATTTGTTTCTGATATTGTGGAAATTATACACAATAATTTTTGGAGCTTTAAAGTCCTACTGATCCATTTTCACAATTTATACAATACAGTTGTTTAGTGAAATGATTCAGTTATTGTTTATTTATACAATACTGATCCATGTTCAGATAGATGTGCTTAAGTTACCAATGAAAACTGAAGCTTCTTGCGAGCTAGGGTAAACGCTGGGCCTTGGACTACAATTCTAAAGGATCGATGAGGCCTTCTAAGACAACTAGCTCATCAAGTGATAATAACAAGTGATACATTTATAAATGTATCAACTATAAATGTAATACTTATTGGGTGAGTGGAGTGATAAAAACAAGTGATACATTTATCATTAATCATTTTGCAACCAACAAATGATACATTTATCATGAACATGTGAAATCAAGTGATAACAACATTCATACATTGATCTGATTAATTTTGTGTGTAAGTTGTATGTACATTACAATCAATTATTTTTATAAGTCTTCATTTTCATATCGCTCAGCATGACTGAAACACTGATATTGAAATGGTTTTTATTCATGCAGTAAACTATCTACATTAATAAGAATGGAGGGGATGTTGGTTTTGATGTGTAAGTATGGATCTCATACTGCGGTGTTACGGGTGGAGCGTAACTGTATGTATGAGTTGATTTTGACTCAGCTCTGCCAAAAATGGAAACATTTAGAAATTGGCTCTTTTTCATTGACGTATTCAATTCCCAGTCATCCAAAATGTTTGTTGGATAATGACGATGATCTCAAGGTTATGTTTTCCTTTATGGGGTTAACTGTCGGGAATGTTATTGACATGGAGATTGTAGAGGAAAGAAGTTCGGATGATACAGTTAATGAGGACTCTAGTGAATATGATGATAGTGATGACAGTGCACATGATATTAGCAGTTCGTGGCGAGTTGATCTTGCAAGTGAGGTGGATTTGTTACCTAGTTTCAGTTCTTATAAGGAGAAGGTCTTAATGTCTTCAAGTTAGGAAAATTTTATCAGTCATGTTGGGCAAAAGTTTGAAGGTGGGGTTAGTGAATTCCATAATGAGTTGTGTAAGTACTCCGTTGATTGTGGAATTGAATTTTGGTACGTTAAGAATGACAGAAAAAGGGTCACAGCACATTGTAAGCACAGGGAGTTGAGGGGGTGCATGTGGTTTGTGCATGCTAGGGTTGAACCAGCAAACGGTTATTTTTACATATGAAAGTTGAACCGGAACCATACGTGTGGGATGGATGTACGGACGGCATCTAATTTGCACATGAGTTCTAATCTTGTTGCTAGTGTCATTGTGGATGATGTTCGCGCCAAGCCATTAAAATGACCAATGGATGTGGTAAGCGAGTTTAAGTGCAACTATGGGTTAGATATTTCATATTTCCATGTGTGGAGGGGAGTGGAGAAAGCCAAGGGTGAGGTATTTGGTGATTATTTTTCGTCCTTCAATAACTTGAAGTGGTATTGTAATG
>JAUMHN010427624.1:0-12583 GCA_032360265.1 Heliamphora ciliata
TATAGGCGAATAGGGATAAACAATAAAGGAGATACAATAGAATCAAATCAGAATCAATCTAATCAATCTAATATTCTTATCAATCTAAATCTAATATTCCAACAGACTCTATATAATTATTTTTTTGAGTTGTAATAGAATGATGTAACTAGAATTTGGAAGGTGGTTGAAATATGTAATTACATTCGAGGGAAGTCAAACTTTATGAATTCATGGGTTGTAAGGCCTTAACGCCATAGATTCTATATTTTTGGATGAATGGAATGTTTTTTGATCCTTGCCGAAAGTTGTTGAGATGATAATTTGGGTTTATCTTGATGGTTTGAAGTTAGTTTTCATAATGTTTTATGCTCTAAAAATCACCTTTTCAAAGGAAAGTGTTGATAGAGAGAATTATCAAGTAAAACAGTTTTTCTGGTGTGCTCTCGGGTAGGTAAGTGTTCGAGCAGTCTTGAGCCCACTCGAGCGGTCTACTACCCGAGAGGGGGAGTTTTGGCCCTACTAGGTTCCTGCTCAAGCGATCCTATGTTTACTCGAGCGGACTCGTCTGGGCTTAGTTCAAGTTCTGTTTTCTTTATATAAAAATATATTTTTCTTCCAAGTTCCATTTTCGGACCCCCTTATATTTAAATTGAAGCCTCGAGAGTATTCTTTTCAATAGTTTAACTCTCTTTTCTAAAATCGTTTTGTGGAAATTATTTTGATTGAAACGATGAAAGTAAATCGAGTTTTCTTATAAATTCTCTGTTTGGGTTCAATAAATATTCGTGGAATGTGGTTTTAATATCGGTGGGACCGTTTTTAGCAATTCTCAAATCGTTGAGTCCTTGTTGTGAGTTTTTTTGTTCACGTACCTCGAATTTTGAGAGCGCGACACACCCTATTTCTTGTAGGCTGTTTGGCCTTTCTCATGAAATCTATATTATGTTATTCGGAAAAAAAGAATAGCTTTTCCCTTACATTATTTTTCTCTAGTATAGATATCATTTTATTAGAAATACATTTGTCACTCTATTAAAAAGATAATTGTTGCTCTCTCAATTGTATGCTTGTACTTTACCTGTATATTATCACATTTGGCATAATATTACTAAATTATTCTTTCTGAAAAGACAAGCAAATATTTCCATGTGAGGAAGACATTTCCTGACAAGCTTAGGGTAAGCTTGTAATTTTATGGAAGAAAAAAAACCCAGTGCTCCATATTTTGCGAAGTCCAAAGGCATAAAACCACCTCTTATTTTAAATATCTTTAGTTTTGGTTGCTAGTCTCTTTTCCAAAGGGTTTCAAAAGCAAGAATTGAGTCTGCTTTGTTCCTTTTTTTTAATGATAGAAATTAGTTTAGAAGTTTAACCCAAGCTGTGTTGGGTGATGAATCATATTCCTCCCTTATAAAGTTGCCTTTCCCTGGAAATGGAGGGCATGGAAGAAGGCTTTAAAATTGGAATTTACTTGCTAAGAAAGCATATTCCACTTGCCATCTAGTTAAAGTCGAAAAGTGAAGAAGAAAAGGAAAAGGAAAAGGAAAGGGGTGGATTTGAAATCACGGAACTCATGGTTGGTGAGAGAAAAACGTTGAAAAAGAGTACAAACAATGTCTGAGACCTATAGTAAACAGTTTTCTTCTTTCAGTGTCTTCTTGTTCCAACCTTTCTATCAGACTTAGCATTTTCCAAAATAAAAGAAAATCCCCGTTTGGAATATTGTTTTAGATTTTTGTTTATTTTTATCTTTTGGCTCTTTTTTTTTCCTCGTGTCAATAAGAGAAACAGGAAAAGAAATCTTTTTATCAAACGATAAAAACAAGTTCACTAAATACGAACATAAGCAACATAAATTGGACTTATTGGGTTGTATTAATTTATTTTTGTTTTCTAGTATTTTTCATATTTTGATCATTTTTTTATTTTTTTGACTTGTCTGGATGAAAAAATCTAAAAGAATATAATAATTTGATAAACAATACAAGAAAATTCATGAAAAAAAAAATAATTATATACATATACACGCGCGAAAAGATAGTTTTTGTCTAGAGCGTCTTGAATGTTTCGAAACTCAAATCCTATTTTTATAGAATTTTAAATTAAAAATTATTTAAAAAATATTTGATAGGCTGTCTAGTAATATTAGTTGGTAAATCTTAATATTCGAGTTTTAAAAAAAGAATTTCTACAAAATTTCCTTAAAAAAGATTCTCTAAAACATTTTCTTAAAATAGATCCCAATTTATGTTAGGGAAATTTTTAAAAAGAGTGTGTGTGTGTGTGTGTGTGTTTTGTGTATTAAAAAATATAGTTTTTATCTTGGAGCTTTATCAGTACTCTAATACTTCATTCTAATTTTTTAAATTTTTTGACTTAATAAATAAATAATTAATTTGCTAACTCATTTAACTAATTACTTTTTAAATTTAAAAATATTTCTATAAATTCTATTAATTAACACAGCCCTTGATTTTAGGATCTTTCTATTTTGTGTCCAAAATAAAGGACAAATTTCCTATTTTGTGTCCAAAGTAAAGGACAAATTCTTTCTTCAATTATTTATCTTTTTTATTTTATTAGGTGTTTTTCTAATTTTGAAAACAATCTATTATCGTATCAAATATTAAATATACAAATATGATATGATTAGATTTTAAAGTATATAGTAATTTTTTAAAGCCTTTTTAAATTATGATAGTTTTATAAAATTTAATTAATACACCACCTGTATATGCTCTTTGGGCTCGTTTGATAATCCGGACTGAATTGGATTGGATTAGTAGTGAGCAGTGATTGGTAATGAAGTGGGATTAGTAGTGAGGTGGGATTAATTTTTTTGTATTTGAATTGAGTGGGATTAAATAACGGATTAGATAATGATTTACCATTGTATTAAGTTAATTTATTTTAAAATTAACTTAAATAAATTAATAAGTTAAATTTTATGTTGTTATTAAATTTTATATTATTTATTTTAATATATTAATATTTTTTATTATTTTTAAAAAATTTTAAATTCACTCCTTAATCAAATCCTTTCTAATGTCACATCTCCCCCTCACTAATTATCCCCCATTTGGCGGACTAATAGTCCGGGCGGACTACTAATAGTCCGGATTAGTCCGTCCGGACTATTAGTCCGAAAACTTAACAAATGCGGTATTAGATTATACTCCAGACTAATAATCCGGGCAAACTATTAGTCCGCCAAAACAAACATGGCCTTTAAATATAATTATTTTTGCATAAACTCTATTGTAGAATCATTTTTTTTGTTGAATTAATTAAATTAAAAATATAGATACAATTTTGATAAGTAATAAAAAAATATTGGTATAAGCATTTTTACCAAAATAAATTTAAATATTTTGACGATTAGTTTTAAGTACAATATAAGTTTATTATTGTTTGTTGAAAACACTTTGAAAAACATAACTTTATATTTCAACTTTTACTATTATTCAAAATTATTAAATTTAAAAATTTTAAGTAATCAAATTTTAGTGTTATTCTTATTTATGATCGTCATACTTAAAAATAACTTTTAACTCATTCTAATTAAAATTCTCATATGTATATTTTTTTAACTCGGTGTTAGATTAAATTATTTAATTTTTTTATTTTTTTATAAAATTATATAATACAATTTTGGCACATAAAAAGCTAAATAAAAAATCTGTACATTGTAAATTGTGGACATTTATTTATTTTTATTAATTTTCTTCTATAGCCACTTATAAAAAATTCTTCCTATGAAAGTGTAATAAGGTTGGAGGAGAGATAATTATCCAAAAAGTGTGGTGAAGTGATAGAAATTAATTTTTTTTATAAATATGATTTAGTTATTTTTAAATAATAAAGAGTTGTTTTTTTTAGAAATTATGATTTGTATTTCAAAATATCTAAAGTAATTTAAAGATAACAGTTGATTAAATGTTTGTAAGCAATAAAAAAATTTAAAGGAATTATTAATATATAATCTACAATATTACTGAGAAAATTATCTATAAAGCTTGAAATAATGTTATAAATTTTATAAAAAAAATTTATATATAGTTTTAGTCAATTAACATAAAAGGAAAACTATTTTAAAAGATTTATTGTCTAACTTGTGTAAATTTTAATTTATTTTTAAAATTTAAGAATATTTTGTTTAGTGGGTAGAAGGTTATTGTGAGACTCTGAACTATTTTTTTTTCGGCGTTTTCGGACGCTCGTTTCGTATTTTCATTTGAACATGTTTTTACTGCTTTTGATGCATGATCGGACTTAGATATGCATGGGAGGTAGGTTCCCGGTGGCCGTGAGACATTATGGCGCGATTTTTGAAAAATTTCAAAAAAAGATATTTTGGAGGCCTATAAATATCTGAAATTAGATATTTTCATAAAGATATTTTTCAAAACTTCTCTAGTAAGTTTTTTATTTTTTCTCTGCCTTCTCTCTAAGTTCTCGGGGGCCCGAGGGTCGATTTTCAACGATCCAACAAAGGATCTTTACTTTTGGCACGGTGGGCTACGCAACCATCCGATCAGATTTTGATTCTAGCGAAGCTCGATTTTGCACGTGGTTCGAGATGTCGAGTTTTTAACTCATCGAGGTAGGATTCTAGACCCTACTGTTGTATAAGGGTGCTGTATGCAAACGTGTGTGTTTTTAACGGGTAGATTGCTGTAGATCTACGTTTGTTTCAAAGTTGGGTTTTGGGCTTAAAACCTATTTTTCGGCGATTTCATGGATGGAATCGGGTGGCGGGTGTTTCTGTGGTGGTCTTGGTGTTAAGCCTGGGCGTGTAGATGTTTGTGGGTGTTGAATCGGTGTCTGGAGGCTTCGATTTGGGGTTCAAAGGTTGAACCCGTAGCTTAGAACGGTCTCTGGGTTGGGTTCAATCGACTGAACCTATGAGTTCAGTCGACTGGATCATGTGTTCTTGGGTTCAGTCGACTGGACCTCAAGGGTCAATCGACCGGACAGTGCTTCTGGGATTTTTGATTGTTTCCAATGGTTTTTCAGCCGACTGGGGATGGGTCCAGTCTACTGAATTCTAGGCTGTTTTGTTGGTGGTTTGGTGGTTGGGTTTTGGTTTCCAATTGGTGTCCTATGGTATTCAATTGATTAATTTATGAAAATTACTTGATTTAAATACATGTGGATTCCTTTGGAGTTCGGTTGGTCGTGTGGTGATTTTGAGGATCCGTGTTGTGATTTCGAAAGTTTGTTTAGATGCCGTCCTTGGGTTGACGCGCATGGGTAGGTTTTGGGTGTTATGGCACGGTCGTGTGCGTGATGATTATGCACGGGAGATGTGAGGTTTTGGTGAGAACCACGGTTGTGGGTTTGGTGTTGGCCTTCGGTTAGGTCGGGCCTTGTATGTTTGTTGATCGTGTTGGCGCGTGTGGGCATCGTGGGTCAGTGATGGCCGTGTTGGGAGTGTTTGGGCCAGTGGTGGTCGCGTAGGTTGTCCCGTGAGCGGATGTTGGGTTACGTGACGAGTGGCGTCGTGGTGTGAGGTTATATGTGGCTATGTGCTTTTATAACTAATTTATACATTTATAACTCTGTTTATTCATGTACGGAATATGTAAGTGGATTACATAAGATGATATCATTATGTGTAACGTGGTTTATGCTTTAAAACTTAGAGTTTTGTAGGCATGTGACGTGGTTTGTGGAACGTCGTGTTGATATTTAGTTATATGCTTTAAATCCTGGTTTAGGTTGCATATGTGTATGAAATGGATTAGATGAATCTGTGATCCAGTAGATGTAAATCCTGGTTGATAATGCACGTGTGTGTGTGTGTGTGACGGTGTATGAGGTAGGCTGCAAAAGCCGGTGTGTACGCGATTAGGGCTATGGTTGTCCTTCGGTGAAAATCCGAGAAGGTGCGATTGGGGCTGCGGTAGTCATTCGGTGAAAGTCCGAGAAGATGCGATTGGGGCTGCGATAGTCCTTCGGTAATAGTCCATAAAGGTGTATTTGGGGGCTGCAGTCTTTTGGTGAAAGTCTGAGAATATGCATTAGATGGGGGCTGCGATCCTTCGGTGAAAGTCCGAGAAAATTCATGGATTGCATGTGTTGCATTTTAGGAAGGATAGACCAATTTTCTAAAAACTGTATTATCGGCCTACGGGAGTCGAAATACTGTATTAACGGCCTGCGGGAGTCGTAATACTAGAATCATTTTCAAGGCTCTGATGAGTCGAAAAATGATTTTTATCCTCGCTTTCCCTTGCATGTGAAAATGATTTTCTGGCTCTGGTGAGTCGTGATCTAAAACGATTTTCAAATTATTTTATTGGCTTGAAAGAGAGTCGAAAACTGTATTTCGTTTATCGAGCATGTTTAGCTTATACTGCATGTGGTGTTTAAAATCTGCTGAGCTTTGGCTCACGGTGTGGGATTTGCTTTTCTTCAGGTACCGGTCACGCTGGTTGATCTAGAGGTGCTGGAGGACGGAAGAGTGTAGTCTTCCTTTTTGTTAACTTTTTTTACATGTATGTTATAACATGTATTTTAGGCGTTGGAGCCGTGTAATGTTGTCATTTGGCGTTTATATACAATGCATGTATGGTTTATTTTGAGAGTATATTCTCGGGTTAGGTGTTTGTTTGGTTGTTTATGGGTGTTTCACGTGGTCCAGAGTTTGGGGCGTGACAATTTGGTATCAGAGCTCTGGGTTCGAATACCTATGAGCCGTGGGAAGGGGTTACATCACCGTGTGAGGTTGATTGCGTGTGCTTAACGGCATGTGTTTAGATATTTTGATAACATGAACATGATAGCATGCGGGTTGTATGTGGACAATGTGTATATGTGAGTATGGGAGTTGAACTGTGGGATTGATTAGTCCTGCCATTAAGCGTTTGGATTAACAAACTTGGGAGCCAAGTTAGAAACGCGTTTAACTGACGTGATTTCTATCAGGGAATCTGAGTAGGTTATCCAGATTGACATGTCATTCTTGTTGATTCTCCTCAGTATGTGGGGTTTATCTAGCATGAACCACCTATGTGATAGCATGCTAATTGTTTAGCGTTTATGTTCATGCCATGTGCTGCATCTTATACGTTGTTTTGCTTTCATATAGACGTGATGTCGACGAGGATAGGGCGAGGCCGTGGTCGAGGCCATTGCCATGCTGGCCAAGGGGATGTTCCTATCCCTGATGCTGGGGATGCTAATGCTCCCCAGGGACCGATGGATGCGACGGAGTTGTTGCGTGTGCTAGTTGGTTCTATCCAGCAGCTGGTTGCTAGGGGTGAGCCTATTAGGGAGAGGGAGGCAGTTCCTGAGGCGAGGGAGGCGAGGATTACAGCTGCGATGCGGGAGTTTCGGCGTATGGATCCGCCTACCTCTGCAGGAGATCCTGATCCTCTTATGGCGACAGAGTGGTTGGAGTTGACGACTCGGATCCTGGACACATTGCAGATTGGAGGATGAGTTACGGGTTTCCTTTGCCACTTTTCAGTTGTGAGGTAATGCTCATCAGTGGTGGAGATATGTCAAGACTACAGTGGGGACCACATGGGCTACTTTTACACGAGTCTTTCTAGATAGATATTATCCGGCTTCGAGGAGGGACTTGTGCAGGGAAGAGTTCTATTCTCTTACCTAAGGGACCGTGGATATCATGCAGTATGAGGCCAGGTTTACGAGCTTGTCTCGGTTTGCACCGGAGGTGGAGTGCACAAATGAGTTGCTTTCAATGAGGTTCGAGCGGGGCTTGAGGCCGGCGATCTAGGAGCGAGTGGCTGTGATGGGATTTCGTGTGTTCAGAAAGCTAGTGGAGGCAGCAGCGAGGGTTGAGAATGCTTTGGCTGAGACTCGAGCTTCCAGGGAGGCCAGGACATCACAGGGCGGGACGGAGGTACAGACAGGTGGACGCTCCAGCAAGAGGCAGAAGTCCTCTAGTCTTAGCTTTTATCCATCTAGACCATAGCAGTTTTCAGCACCATCACCATATGTGGCTTCGTTTGGGAGGCCAGAGCAGCGGGAGTTGACCTGTTATCGATGCAGACAGCCGGGCATCGTATGGCAGATTGTTTACAGCCAAGACCATCCCAGAGTTTGGCTCTAGTGCAGCCGTAGAGGAGGGACCCATCAGTTTGTTGAGTGTGGACAGTCTGGACATATTCGTAGGAATTATCCCCAAAGAGGCAGTGCACCGTGCAAGGAGGACACACCAGTGGGTTCGTATGCGCAGGGTCGACAATAGCCTTTCGCAGTACAGACTTCCCTGGTGGCAGGTGGGAGTATATCAATTCAGTCGGTGCGGCAACCGACAGCGCCGAGTTATGGCGGACAGGACAGAGTGGGGTTGCCCCGAGTGTATTCTCTTACAGCTCGCGGTTCATCTAGGGCACCGGTGGTGCCGGAGGATGCTGATATGCCTTCAGCGAGCAGAGGTACTTTCTGAGTCTGCAAGCTTTGGGCCAGTTTCCTTGTTGCATCTGTTTGGGGTTGCTTATGGATCTCGTGGATGGTGTGCTGTGTTGAGGCAGTGGTTGGTGAGATTGTGAAGTTGGGATAGGTTGTAGATCCCGAGTCTTTGAGATAGTTATCCATTGTTTAGGATGCCTGACCTTGTTGACTATATCCTAGGAATGGTCTGACTGACCATCTCATATGCATGTGTCGGTTGCGATCGACGGTTTGTTATTTTGGCCTTATGTCAAATTTCGAGGGCAAAATTCCTTTAAGGGGGGTAGAATTGTGAGACCCTGATCCGTTTTCTTTTTGAGCATTTTCGGACGCGCGTTTCGTGTTTTCGCTTGCACATATTTTTGCTGCTTTTAATGCATGATCAGGCTTAAATATGCATGCGGGGTAGGTTCCCGGGGGTCGTGGACCGTTGTGGCGCTATTTTCGAAAAATTTTAGAAAAAAATATTTTGGAAGCTTATAAATATCTGGAGTTGATATTTTCATAAAGATATTTTTCAAAACTTCTCCAGTAAGTATTTCGTTTTGTCTATGCCTTCTCTCTGAGTTCTCGGGGGCCCGGGGCTCGATTTTCAACGATCCAACAGAGGATCCCTCCTTTTGGCACGGTGGGCTACGCAACCATCCGATCATATTTTGATTCCGGCGAAGCTTGGTTTTGCACGTAGTTCTAGGCGTCAAGTTTTTAACTCACCGAGGTAAGATTCTAGACCCTACTACTGTATAAGGGTGCTGTGTGTAAACGTGTGTGTTTTTAACGAGTAGATTGCTGTAGATTTGCATTTGTTTCAAAGTTGGGTTTTGAGCTTAAAACCTATTTTTCGGCGATTTCGTGGATGGAATCGGGTGTCGGGTATTTCTGTGGTGGTCATGGTGTTAAGCCTAGGCGTGTAGATGTTTATGGGTGTTGAATCAGTGTCTGGAGGCTTCGATTTGGGGTTCGAAGGTTGAACCCGTAGCTTGGAACGGTTTCTGGGTTGGGTTCAGTCGACTGAACCTATGAGTTCAGTCGATTGGATCATGTGTTCTTGGGTTCAGTCGATTGGACTTCGAGGGTCAGTCGACTGGACAGTGCTTCTGGGCTTTTTGGCCGTTTTCAGTAGGCTTTTCAGTCGATTGGGGGTTAGGTCCAGTCGACTGAATTCTGGGTTGTTTTGTTGGTGGTTTGGTGGTTGGATTTTGGTTTTCAATTGGTGTCATATGGTATTCAATTGATTAATTTATGGGAATTACTTAATTTAAATACCTGTGGATTCCTTTGGGGTTCGGTTGGTCGTGTGGTGGTTTTGGGGATCCATGTTGTGATTCCGAATGTTTGTTTAGATGCCGTCCTTGGGTTGACGCACATGGGTAGATTTTGGATGTTATGGCACGGTCGTGTGCGTGATGGTTATGCACGGGAGATGTGAGGTTTTGGTAAGAACCACGGTTGTGGGTTTGGTGTTGGCCTTCGGTTAGGTAGGGCCTTGTAAGTTTGTTGATCGTGTTGGCGCGTGTGGGCGTCGTGGGTTAGTGATGGCCGTGTTGGGAGTGTTTGGGCCAATGGTGGTCGCGTAGGTTGTCCCGTGAGTGGATGTTGGGTAACGTGACGAGTGGCGTCATGGTGTGAGGTTATATGTGGCTATATGCTTTTATAACTGGTTTGTACATTTATAACTCTGTTTATCCATGTACGGAATATGTAAGTGGATTACATAAAGTGATATCGTTATGTATAATGTGGTTTATACTTTAAAACTTAGAGTTTTATAGGGCATGTGACGTGATTTGTGGAACGTCGTGTCGATACATAGTTATATGCTTTAAATCCTGATTTAGGTTTGCATATGTGTATGAAATGGATTAGATGAATCTGTGATTCAGTAGATGTAAGTCCTGGTTGATGATGCACGTGTGTGTGTATGTGTGATGGTGTATGAGGTCGGCTGCGGTAGTCCTTCGGTGAAAGTCCGAGAAGATGCGATTGGGGCTGCGGTAGTCCTTCAGTACTAGTCCGTAAAGGTGTATTTGGGGGCTGCGGTCCTTCGGTGAAAGTCCGAGAAGATGCATTAGATGGGGGCTGCGGTCCTTCGGTAAAAGTCCAAAAAAATTCATGGATTGATGTGTTGCATTTTGGGACGGATAGACCAATTTTTTAAAAACTGTATTATCGGCCTACGGGAGTCAAAATACTGTATTAACGGCCTGCGGGAGTCGTAATATTAGAATCGTTTTTAAGGCTCTAATGAGTCGAAATTTGATTTTTATCCTTGTTTTTCCTTGCATGTGAAAATGGTTTTCTGGCTCTGGTGAGTCGTGATTTAAAACGATTTTCAAATTGTTTTATTGGCTTGAAAGAGAGTCGAAAAATGCACTTCGTTTATCGAGCATGTTTAGCTTATACTACATGTATTATTTAGAATCTGCTAAGTTTTGGCTCACAGTATGTGATTTGATTTTCTTCAAGTACCGGACACGCTGGTTGAACTGGAGGTGCTGGAGGGCGGAAGAGTGTAGTCTTCCTTTTTGTTAGCTTTTTTTACATGTACGTTATAACATGTTTCTCGGGCGTTGAAGCCGTACAATGTTGCCGTTTGGCATTTATATACAATGCATGTATAGTTTATTTTGAGAGTATGTTTTCAAGTTGGGTGTTGTGTTTGGTTGTTTATGAGTATTTCACGTAACCTGGAGTTTGGGACGTGACAGTTATACACTAAAAAGAACCACAAATTATAAATTTTTAAATTAGGATAGCAAAATTTAAAAGTTCTTTTTAATAACATTTTTTCAATCATTTATGATTATCTTGTGCATTTTATTAAAATAATTATTTACATGACAAATTTAATTAAATTATACAATTTTAAGTGTTATAAAATTTTAAAATATTATATTTAATATTTATTTTTGTATCCCGTGCATAGCATAAGTTAATAACTAATAACCTATTTATTCCAAATAGAACTTCACTTGGCCATTGCATTGGACGAGGGATCCCAACTGTGCTAGTAGTTATAGTGGGAATTTGTAACCAATTCCAAATAGTACTTGGCCAGTGCACTAGACAGGAAATCCCGTGTTAGTAGTTATAGTGGGTATTTGTAACCGGTGGCGGTGGCATAGTTAAAATTTTATTCAGTATTATTCAATAAATAATGATTCATGTTAAATTTTTAGTATACAGAGGAAAATGATTTTTACACTTTCTTTTTATATAAATACGCTTTCTTCTGTCTTTATTAAGTTGATTGTACAAAATTTTAAAAATACAAGTGCATTTGTGTATCTTTACTTGATGAAAATAAGAAGTACAATTCAAAATGAGTGCGCGAAAATTACTTTTCCTATTATATATTTCTAATGACTTCAACAAATATAATTCTAGCTTATCAATTACATGTAAAAATTCTAAACAAAAAAAAAATACATCACATTTAATATAAAATTCTCTTTTATGTTTTTAAAAGTTGATTACTAAAAAGAAGAGTTAAAAAGCACCAAAATAAAGCTTTTCAAAATTAACTATTTAGTTTTACTTTTTAAAGCTATTTTGACCCATAAGCAAAAAACAAAAGCTGCAGCAAAGAGCCGCGTAATTAAAATTATGTTTAGCTTCACCATATTTTATAAATTTCTTTGTAGAAATTAAAGAAATGCAATTTACAAAGTTATGGATTAATTAGACTGTTTAATGTTCAGAATTCAACCAAGTTTCTATTATAAATTCCATCAATCCCACTTAACTTCTGCTGATACATCACTGAAGCTAAAGAATGTTTATCTTGATCAGTGGACCCTCTCCTTACAGCATGATGCACAACCTGAATTGCAAGAAAGTCTCATCTTTAAAATTAGAAATAGAAAATTGAAGACTTGTTATTCTAACAGTATATGACTCATATGCCCATGTCAACTAATATATATTTGGATCTATCACAATTTTTTTTGTAAATGAATGAAGTGAACTGGAAAACAAAAATTAAATACCCATTTGTTTCTATACATATGATTTTGATATGACAATGGATTGCCCAAGATTTAAACCCGGAACTAGTCGGATGATGTAGATAATTTGAACTCTCTGTGAACATCTGCCTCTGATTCTTGGAACTAATATCCAAATGAGGAGCTATGGATGTTAAAACTAATGTTCATGTTCAAACACTATTCAA
>JAUMHN010427634.1:0-12582 GCA_032360265.1 Heliamphora ciliata
GGTCGGGGGTTCGAGGGTGGGTCAGAGTTGGGGGTTGGGGGTTGGGGGTTGGGGGTTGGGGGTTGGGGGTTAGGGTTCGGGGTTGGGTCCAGGGATTTGAGGTTAAGGGTCGAGGGTCAAAGGTTAGGGGTTGAGAGGTCTAGAGGCCAGGGCTCGAGAGTTTGGGGTTGGGGTCGGGGGTCCGGGGAAGGGGGAGCACATGACTGAAGTGTCTTGTTCAAGTATATGTCTCAAAAGTGAGTATTTGAGAAAGTCACAATCAAAGTGGTCGGGGTTGTGGTTGGGGGTTGGGAGTTAGGGAGCTGAGGGTCCGGGGTTCAGGGGTTCAAGGACCATGGGTCAAGGGCCGAGGGTCATTGCTACCACCGCCGCCATTACTTCCACCTCCACCATCACAATTGCCACTAATCTAATACTATTATATCCACCAATATCATTATTTTCGAAGTCGCAACCAAACACATAAAAAATCTTTTCTAAAAACTATTTTCCACAAAATATTTTCCACTAAAAATATTTTCCGTCGAAAAAAACTGAACATAAATGCAAAAGCATACAAATGAGAGTCCTTTCGCAGTTTCTCGGGGGGATTACAATGCTACTCGTACTTATGCTACTGTTACTACTACTACTACGAACTATTCCTGCTGCTACGAACTACTCCTAAGGGAAATTGAAATGAAGGAATATGTAGAGTTGATTTGATCAAGGATCCTCTCTTCTGAATCTTCGTTTGCAATTTAAAAAAAACTGGTAGTTACTACCAATTAACCATAGACACACTTCCCTCTAAACTTCTGAATAACTTTGAATTTCAATTTTAACTCAAAATGCTCAGTCTTGTTCTTCTTTCCTTTCTTACGTGCTTTTCTTCTAAATTTTCTCGCTTTGTCCACATTCCTTATTTCACGTTTTGATTGTTTAACTTCCTCTACGTGGCGTCCTCTTAATTTATGTCTCTTGTCATACTTCCCTAGTTGCAGCACTTTGTACCACTCCTTACATGTTGCCCTCTAATTGGCCCTTTAAAATTGAGGTGTTGATCAACCATGTGTCAACTTCTAATTGGTCAATATGATTAGGATGCCAACATACCCCCTAGTGTTATATACGAGTAAATAATGATAGTGGACGCATGCATCTTGTAACCATGCATTTATTCTTCATGCACATATGCTTTACAGCTATATCACCTCGGCCAATTACTAAAGGACAAATAGGAATAATCATATGATTGTGGGCGGTTTACAACTGTCATGCTTGTTCTACGACTGCGTACACTTCAAATTCTTTAGCAACTGCAGGCTATATTAAGACAAACATTGATATCCTTAATCGCCACATCCTCTACCCTATGATTTTGAAAACACGTTGCCCTAGCTACAAGAAATTTGAAAATTTCTTTCTATTTTGGAAATCAATAAGTGCCCAATACCAAATATGACTCCAAGATCCCACCGTTTTTTATATGACACGGTTCCCTCCCCAAGAAAAAATTGCTTACTTTCACCCAAGAGTCCTTGGGGAACTTCGTGGGCATTGGGATAACTGTATCACATTTATTAATGATTCCCTTTACCAGAATGGTTGCATAAAATGGAAGGGCCCATTGCATTTAGATATCACTTTACAAATTATTATTATGAGGTGAGTCATCAACAACTTCTTTCGGATACCTAGTTCACTTCTTCCTTTTGCCTAAAGTATTACTATGCCTAAAAAATGGGCAAGATTGACAAAGAGATGGAGGCTTTTGAGCTTCACAAAAAAGCGGGCATCTATTCGACTAATTTCAATAAGAAGGTAGAGATTGTTAAGGTTGGTATACTGAAAATTATATTTTTAGTATTTAATTTTATTTTAATAAAATTAATTTTCTATTTTGTGAGAATCTTTATTAGCAATGTATGTGTATCATTTCTTTAATATTATGCATGGATGTCTGATATTTTATATAGTATTTAATCTGGTGTGTAGAGTACAGCTTGCACATAGAAGATCGGATTTTAGGTTCTTGCAGAATATAAGTTTTATGTTCACAGTTTAGATGAAAATGGACATGCCATCGGTACGACTGCAACACAAAGTTTTAGTAAGCATGTCTTGGTTACGAAAAACAGATAATAGCGTCGTCTATTGGTTTGACTCTCTGTGCTAGTACACTTTGTGTATATTAAACGGGGCATTTGAGGTAATTAATTTTATATTGACTATATAAATTAATTCACACCCCAAGGTTATTATAAGTAGTGCTTATCCTCTTAATCCTGAAATAATTATTGATTTGCGTCTATTTAATATTCATTTTTTTGATTCATTAGATGGTGCAATCTTATATGGGTCTATATTCCCGGTGAATTAAATAGTGGTTGTGAGACCTTGACCCGTTTTTTTTTTGGCATTTTCGGACGCGCGATAGGTGTTTTTGTTTGAGCATGCTTTTATTACTTTTCATGCATGATCGGGCTTAGATATGCATGCGGGATAGGTTCCCGGGGCCGTGGGCCATTGTGGCACGAATTTCAAATTTTCAAAAAATATATATATATTGGAGATCTATAAATATCTAGAGTTAGATATTTTCAAAAGATATTTTTTAAAACTTCTCCAACAAGCTTCATATTTTCTCTCTGCCTTCTCTTTAAGTTCTCAAGGTCCTGGGGCTCGGTTTCTAACGATCAAACAGCAAATTCCTACTATTGGCGTCGTGGTCTATGCGTTCATCCGGACGGAATTTCATTCCGACGAAACTCGATTTTACACGTGGATCGAGACGTCGAGTTTTGAACTCACCGATGTAGGATTCTAGACTTATATGTTTTATAAGGGTGCTATGTGTAATCGGATGTATTTTTATCGGTCGGATAGCTGTAGATCTGATTTTCTGTAAAAGTTAGGTTCTGGGTTTAAAATCATGTTTCGGCAATTTTGGTGGGTGGAATTGTGTTTTGAGAGTTTTCATTCGAGATTTTGGTGTTGGGTTTGGACGTGTGTATGTTCGAGGGTGTTGTGTGGGAGTTCAGAGGCTTCGATTCGGGGTTTGGAGGCTGAACTCGTAACTCATAAACGGTTTCTGGGCTTGTTCCGTCGATTGAACTCATAGGTTCAGTCGGCTGGCTCATAGTTCTTGGGGTTCAATCGACTAGACCGTGAGGGTCAGTCGACTGAACCGTGCGTTGAGGCGTTTTGGTGGTTTTCCAGTGTGTTTTTCATTCAATTGGGGGCTTGGGTCAGTTGACTAAACTTCTGGTAGTGTGATGGTGGTTCGGTGGTTGGGTTTTGGTTTTCGATTAGCGTCCTATGGTATTTAATTAATTAATTTCTGAAATTAATCGGTACAAATACCTGTGGATTCCTTTTGGGATTCGGTTGGTTGTGTGGTGGTTTGGGGGTCGTGTTGTGGCCTCGGGTGTTTCGTTTAGATGCCGTCTTTAGGTTGACGTGCATGGTTAGATTTTGGGAATTGTGGCACGGTTGTGTGCATGTTGGTTATATTCGGGACGTGTAGGTCCGTGGTTCAATTTTAAGGTTGGGTTCTGGTAAGAATTGGTCTGAGGGAGCTTCAAGTGTTGATCTCCGAGTTAGGTGTTGATTGTCCTGATTTGTGGATGGGTCGTTGGGGTATCGAATGACGGGTGTGTGGCATGTGATGTCGTGTCGGGTTATGTGACGAATAGCGTCATGCTGTGAGGTTATATGGTTATGTGCGTTCATAACTGGTTATGTGCATTTGTAACTCTAGTTTATTTATGTATGGAATATGTGGGTGGATTACGTGGTTTTGGCGTCGTATGTGAAACGTCGTGGTCACTCGTGATCTTATGTTTATAGAATTATGATTAGTTTTATTCTTGCATGTTGTAGGACATGTATGTGATCCTATGTGGTCCTTGTGATCGTAAATGGTTATTTTATATGCATGTGTTGCATTGTGTATATGGAGGGAGAATAATGGCCCCATGGTGAAAGTTCGTAAAGTTGCATATGAAGAGCGGATAATGGCCCTACGATGAAAGTCCGTGAAGATATCTGTTGACCCTGGTCGACAAAGCATAATGGGGTGGATAAGGGCCCTTCGGTGAAAGTCCGAGAAGATATATGAATCGTATGTGATCGATCTGTGGTCAGGGCTCGGGAGAGAGTCGATGTTTATGTGTATATGATGTCAGGGCTCGGGAGAGAGTCGATGTTTGTGTATACCTGTTGCTAGGGCTCGAGTGAGAGTCGTTGTTAAGGCTTATGGGAGAGTCAGTTTAATTCTGTCTGTGTTGCATTCGTAGCTCGTAGGAGTCGTGGCTCGTAGGAGTCGACCTTTGCCTATGTGGCGTATTATTATATGTATCATGGATTGCATGTTGGGACGCATAGACCAATTTTCTTAAAACTATATTAACGGCCTGCAGGAGTCGTAATACTGGAATCATTTTCAAGGCTCTGATGAGTCCAAAAAAATGGTCTCTATCCTCGCTTTTCCATTGCTAGTGAAAATGATTTTTTTAATAGCTCTTGTGAGTCATGATTTAAAATCGTTTTCAAGACTTGAAAAAGAGTCTAAACCCGCACTTCAATTTTTTAGCATGTTTTGTTTATATTGCATGCTTGTCTAGTTTCTGCTGAGTTTTGGCTCACGGTATGGGATAAAATATTTTTAGATACCGATCACGCGCGCTGATTCGGGGTTGCTAGTTGGGAGCAAAAAAGTTATAGTCTTCCTTTTTGTTAACACATGTTTCTTGGCGTTGGAGCCTTGTAATGTATGCCGTTTGGCGTTTATATACAATGCATGTATGTTTATTTTGAGAGTGTATTCTCGGGCTGGGTGTTATGGTTGTTTGTTTATGGTTGTTTCACGTGGCCCGGAGTTTAGAGCGTGACAATGGTATTATTTATATGGAGAATATTAATTAATGACGGAATTTACGTCTCGAAAGATTGGGATTGACGATACCCCCTTAAGAAAGCTTATAAGTTTTGATCGGGCCAAACCTTACTGGTGGATTTAATTATCTAGCGGTCAAATAAGTTAAGCGGGAGGGCATAAGGAATATCAAGATGCCGATTAAATTAAATTGTCAGTAATTAAATTTAATTGGCGTATATCGAAAATCTTAATGTGGGGAGCAATGATAAGTATTTAATAGCATGAGCTCAATGCTAGATGGTCTTGAGATTATGGGTTAGAGTGCAATTATAGTTCTTTAGTGGTGTGAACTCTAATTCAGTGTTTTATGAAAATTACAGAAATAGCAACTTGTTTTCCATAATTGCAGAAACCGCTGATAGGTGTTTGTGTTCCACTAGAAGTCTTACTCATAATTGCTCTCCAGGTCCCTGCTGTAACCCTATATATATGCGGGTAAGTTAAACCAGTTTTAAATCATAACTTATCTTTCAAGACTAAATATTCTGGGTTCTGCCGGTACAAGTTCTCGATAGTCCGTAACCCACACTACGTTCGAGAATCGGGTAAGAAAATACAGTAAAAAATCTGACAAGAGCTTCAACTCAAAATCAAATCGTAGTTGAAGAATCGACCGGTAAAAAATGTATTCTTCTAAATTAACTTTGGTTGCACGGATTTTATTTTGATCGTTCGACGTCAAAAGTTTTATTTGGAGCCCATTTCGGCGTTTGCCCGTCCAGTTATTTTTTTTTACCGAAAATCGTTTACAAAAATAAGGATCTTGGCTATTTTGCCTCTAACAGAGATGACCCCCTTTTCTAAAGGACGTAGACTGATTCCAGATGCTGCGAACCATCAACCATCAAGGTCACTCTTCTAACCTTATTCAACCTAAGAGAATGCCTCCTACCTTTTGATATCAAGAGAAGAATGCTAAAGAATTGTTGGCGGCTTTCTCCAATCTAAATTTGAAATTCTTATGAAATAAGTTCCCATATCAATTTTCTTTGGGATTGCAAAGTGCTTCAAGACTGTTTCCACACTTAGGAACAACTGCTCTCCTCATTTGGCCAATATTTGTTAACCACCATCATCGTTGCCATCTTCGACTATCATTTCTAACAACAACTTGTACTTTCGTTTATCATCTTTACCAGCAAGTATCTATCTTTAGTAACTCTACACACATTTAGGCGCTCCTAACCTTCGTCACTATCGAACAATGTCATCAAACCAACTTTCGCCAACATCATTGGTCATCGCCTCTTGCTATCATATATATCCCTATTTTCGAATTCCTCTGACCACCTTTCACCTGTTTCAGAATAGGCCCTACGTTGATGTTAACAAATCAAAGCTAACCATGCCAGATGGGCCCTACTCTGATGTTAACGATATCTAACTTTTTCAAATAGAGTCCTACTTGAGGATATGGAGTTAATTGAGTTTTTGAATAAAATGTGTAATTAGACACGTTATTAAAAACAAAACAATCCTTAAAAAATATAGCAAGTCAATTTCAATCAAGCGACGGTTCTTTTCTAACTCAATGAATAAAATAGCTAACTGGGAAGAAGAGAATTTGCAAACAAATAAAGAAAAAGAGAAGAAATAAAGATTTAATTATTCCAGCTTATCTTTAAAATAGAAGACTGAAACTCTTTAAAATTTTAGATGGATCATAAAATCGGGATATATTTATATTGCATTTAATTTTTTTTATATATTAACTACGTAAATGATAAATATTAGTTTTATTTATCCTATTAATTTAATTAATTCGAAAATTTAGTTTTAATTAAAATATTTTGTAATAAAAAATAAAATTAATTTTTTTTTAATTCATTTATTTTAATTAAATAGAAAAACTTTAGATATTTTATTTTTTTATAAAATATCACGTTAAAGATTATTTTTTTAAAAAAAATCGGATATCTTGGAATAACGTGGGAATTAATTTCATATTTTGAATTAATTAAATGAAAAAATATTTAATCGAAAAAAAATATTATTTTTAAAAAAATATAAAACAAAAAATAAAATTTATAAATACCTTTAATCACTAACTTAGCTAAAAAGCTAGAGGAAAAACTGTGTATTTATTAAATTTTATTTGTCACGCATTTAAATACGAAAAAGATGGTTTGATAAATCAAAATATTTAGAATCGTGTACATAGAAAGATCGTGTGTTTTTCGAAATTAATCAATTTATTTTAATTAAATGAATTTTTATAACCCTCAAAAAACATTTTAAAAATCTAAGTGAGAGAGAAAATTTATTCACAAATAAATTCCGCAGTCTCCATCACCAGTTTTTAGGCGATGCAATTAAATCTTATGTGTCGGCAGTAAAGCCTTCATCCCCAACGGACAGATTAATTGCGTTATCGCCAGTACAAACCTCTTTTATAGATAATTTTGGATAATTGTTAGTGTGGATCACTTCTCCATCTTAAAAGTTCATTGCAAAACATTAATTTTGGATTAGGTGATGGTTAACACTTAACTGTATATAATAGTACCGTCTCTATCTGAGTCACTGCTATTAATATTAGACCGAAACTATGTCTGCTATTTAATTTTACTTGGTATGGTCAGTTGCCTAGATAGTAAAATTAAAAGAAATTAGCATGTCTGATCATATGAAAGATAGTAGACGTCCTCCCATCGAGGCATGCTATTCTCAGGCTACTAGGCTACTTGAAAATTAATTTTAAAATGGTAGAGGGAACCAAATTAAAATAAATTTAAAATTTTGCTCATCATAATTAACGATTTTTTTTTAATTATGTGATTATTAGGATTAAAATGACTTTCAACCCACTCACTTTAATACTCAAAGAAAACAAACTAACATGACTGAATTTTATTGACTGAAAATGTAACTTGGATATAGTTTTAACTACAAATGGTATTCATTCAATACCAGAAAATATGTTTGTTTCTGAAAAAAGTTCTTCTTCTGGACTGAAAGGCATGAAGAAGAAAAAGATTCAGAAATAGGGAGACACGATTTTCAGGGTAGTTAGTGGGTCACAGACTGATGTGAAAAAGCCAAAATGAAGATATTTTCACTGCAACCAGATCCTACACTAGAAAAAACTATGTCCAATATTTTCATAAGTCAGAACAAATAGGGTAATTTCTGTTAACTGGTAGTGAAAACATGTTTAGCGGTGTTATCTACCAGTACCTGGTGTGTAGATACAGGAGCCACTAATCATGTTTGTAATTTATTGAAGGGGTTTCGAAAAATTCGACAACTTAATGATGGAGAGATTTACCTGCATATGGGCAATAATACAAAGATAACAGCAGTTGCAGTAGGAGATGTCACTCTCAATTTTGGTAGAGATCAAATTTTAATATTGAGAGATTGTTTTTATATACCTGCATTAGAAATAACTTAGTTTTCATTTTTGGATTGGCTAAAGACGGATATTTTATTTATTTTAATAACTCTGTGGTTATTAAGGATAATAAACGAGTTATCTGTTTTGGTACATTAGTGGATAATCTTTATATTATTACTCCAATCTCTCATATACTTTAACTGACTGAAATGAATAACATATCTAATTTACCATATAAGGTAAAGTTTCCTTCTTTAATGAACCAAACGTTACTTTGCACTTAAGCTTGGGTCATATTAATCTAAAAAGAATAAACAGAGTGGTAGCAGATGGATTTTTGAGTTCATTAGAAGTGGAGACATTTCCAGTTTGTGAATCTTATTTAGAAGGCAAAATAACCAAGATGCCCGCTAGAGGTGATTTTGAGTACTTCATCAATTTTATTGATGACTACTCACTGTATGAATACATTTACCTGATGCACCGTAAGTTTAAATGTTTTAAAAAATTTAAAGAATTCAAGACAGAGGCGGAGAAGTGTCTGAATAAAAGTATCAAATCACTACGATCCAACCGTGATGGAGAATACCTCTTTGGAGAGTTTAAGAACTACTTGTCATCAGAGGAGATTACATCTCATTTGACTGCACCTGGCACTCCGCAGCAGAATAGTGTAGTAGAAAGAAGGAACAAGACTCTTATGGAAATGGTAAGGTCCATGATGAGTTATTTAAGTTTATCTGATTCGTTTTGAGAACTCACTTTAGAGACAGTGGCTTACGTTCTAAACTTGGTAACTTCTAAGTCAGTACTTTCTACTCTCACAGAATTGTGGACCGGGCGTAAGCCTAGTCTGAAACACATTTGGATTTTGGGGTGTTCCGTACATTTGCTAAAAGAGAACGCGTGTAAATTGGAACCGATGATAGAAGTCTGTTTCTTTATAAGCTATCCCAGGGGAACGAATGGTGGATTATTTTATAATCCTAAATATCATAAGGTCAATGTTAGCACCAATGCCCGATTCTTGAAAGAAGATTATATTATGGATCACAAGCCCAAAAGCAAAATTGTTCTGGAAGAATTGAGAGGAAATACCAGTAGAACAGAAGAACAAGTCACTGATATCCCATTATCTCGTCGTAGTAGAAGGATTTTTGGGAGAGGTGCAAATCATGAGCAAGGTGCTGAATCACAGAGTTCTGATTCTGCACAGCGTGTTATTACTAGTACACAAACACAAGTAGTGCCTCGTTGTAGTGGGAGGGTTGTTCATCAACCTGACCGGTATATGTTCTTAGAAGAGTCTTTTGACAGGATTTCGGCAAAACTAGATACCGAGCCCTGTAACTACAATGAAGCATTTTAAGACAAAGATGTAGATCTTTAGCAAAGGGCTATGAATTTAGAGATGGAATCTATGTATTCTAATCAGGTCTGGAAACTTGTAGAACCACCCGAAGGGATAAATTTCAATGGATGCTAGTAGATCTATAAGAGGAAGAGAGGAGCACACGGTAAGGTTGAAACCTTCAAAGTTAGGCTTGTTACTAAAGGATTCACTTAGAAAGAAAGAATCGATTATGAGGAAATTTTTTTGCCGGTAGCCATTCTTAAGTCTATCCAGATTCTCTTGTCCATTGCCGCTCATTTCGATTACGAAATTTGTCAAATGGATGTCAAGACAACTTTCTTTAATGGAAGTCTTGACGAGTGTATCTATATGATATAACCAGACGGATTCATTGCAAATGACCAGAAACACATGTTGTGTAAGCTTAAGTCTGAATGCTTTGAGAAATTCAAAGAATTCAAGGTCGAGACAGAAAAGCATCTGGGTAAAAGTATTAAATTACGACGATTCGAACGTGGTAGGAAATACCTCTTTGAAGAGTTTAGGGACTACCTATCATTAGAAGGGATTATATCCAGTTGACTCCACCTAGCACTCCGTAACATAATGGTGTAACAGAAAGAAGGAATAGGACTCTTATGGAGATGGTAAGGTCCATGATGAGTTATTCAAGATTATCTAATTCATTTTGAGAACTTGCTATAGAGACAGCCGCTTATATTTTGAACTTGGTATCTTCTAAATCAGTACCTTCTACTCCCACAGAATTATAGACTGGGCGTAAGCCTAGTCTGAAACACATTCGGATTTAAGGGTGTCCAGCACATGTGCTGAAAGAAAACACGGGTAAGTTGCAACTGAGGACAGAAGTCTGTTTCTTTGTGGGGTATCCCACGAGAACGAAGGGTGGTCTATTTTATAATCCTAAGAATTAGAAGTTTATTGTTAACACTAATACCCGATTCTTGAAAGAGAATTATATTATGAACCACATGTCCAAAAGCAATATTATTTTAGAAGAACTAAGAGAAAATACTAGTAAAACGAAAGAGGAATCATAAGCTACTGATATTCCATTACCTCGTCGTAGTAGAAGGATTATCAGGACAAGTGCAAATCAAGAACAGGGTGCTGATGCATAGGGTTCTATTATGCACATCGTGTTATTACTAGTACACAAACATAGGTAGTGCCTCGTCATAGTGGGAGGGTTGTTCATCAACCTGATCGGTATATGATCTTGGGAGAGTCTTTTGACAAAATTCTGGCAAAACTAGATACCAAGCCCTGTAATTACAAAGAAGCACTTCAGGACAAATACACAAATCTTTGGCAAATGGCTATGAATTTAAAGACGAAATCTTTATATTCTAATTAGGTCTTGGAACTTGTAGAACCACCCGAAGGGATAAAATCCATTGGATGCAAGTAGATCTACAAGAGAAAAAGAAGAGCAGACGAGAAGGTTGAAACCTTCAAAGTTAGGCTTATTGCTAAAGGGTTCACTCAAAAAGAAGGAATCGATTATGAGAAAACATTTTCGCAGGTAACTATGCTTAAGTTTATTCGGATTCTCTTATCTATGGCTGCTTATTTTAATTACAAAATCTGGCAAATGGATGTTAAGACAACTTTCCTTAACAGAAGTCTTGACGAGTGTATCATATGATACAACCAGATGGATTCATTCCAAAGGGCCAGGAGCACATGTTGTGCAAGCTTAAGAGATCCATATATGAACTTAAGTAAGCATTGAGGTCGTGGAACACTCGGTTTGATCAAGCCATAAAGTCTTATAATTTTAATCAGAGTCCGAATAAGTCCTGCGTGTATAAGAAGCGTGACAGAAGTGCTGTGATCTTCTTAGTACTTTATGTAGAGAATATCTTACTCATCAAAAATGATGTGGGGGTATTATCTACGGTTAAAGTATGGTTATCTTGGCAGTTCGATATAAAGGACTTAAGAGAAGCCAACCACATCCTTGGGATCAAGCTCGTGCGAGATCGAAAATAAAGTATGTTAAGCTTATCACAAGCAAAGTATATTGATGTATATTTGCTTGTTTTAGCATGCAGAATTCCAAGAAATAGTTTCTCCCTTTTAAGCGTGGAATCACTCTACCAAATGATCAGTGTCTAAGACGCCTGATGAGATAGAGAAGATGAAAATAGTTTCTTATACTTTGATAGTAGGAAGCCTCATATATGCTATGCAATGTACTAGACTTGACATATGCTTTGCCGTTAGCATGGTTAGCAGATATCAGTCTAACCAAGGGCAGGAGAATTGGATTGCGGTGAATAATGTAATTAAGTACCTGAAAAGAACTAAGGATTATATATTGGTTTACCAGGCAGAAAGTCTAATACCTTTAAGATACACAGACTCATATTTTCAGTCTGATAAAGATTCTCGCAAGTCTACCTCAGGATATGTGTTTACCTTAGGAGGTGGAGCTATAAGTTTGAGGAGTATCAAGTAGTCCTGTATTGCTGATTCCACTATGGATGCCGAGTTCGTGGCAGCTTCTAAAGCAGCCAATGAGGCTGTTTGGCTCATAAACTTCCTGTTGAATCTAGAGGTGGTCCCTTCAGTTCAATTGGATATTACACTTTATTGTGATAATAGCGGAGTGGTTGTAAACTCGAATGAGCCAAGGGTTCACAAAAAAAGCACATTGAGTATAAGTATCACCTAATACGAGAAATTGTACAGAGATGTGATATTTTTGTGACTAAGATTACATCATGAGACAACCTTACAGATCATTTTACAAAGAGCTTACCAGTTAAAACTTTTGATAGTCATGTAGAGAGCATGGGAGTCAGATGTATGGCAACATGATTTTAAGTATAAGTGGGAGATTGTTAGGGTTAGTATATTGAAAACTATATTTTTAGTATTTAATTTTATTTTTAATAAAATTAATTTTTTATTTTATGATAATCTTTATGAGTAATATATGTA
>JAUMHN010427645.1:0-12582 GCA_032360265.1 Heliamphora ciliata
CCATATTGTGAAAAAAGATCATTTTTTTTAAAATAAAGAAAACAAAGTTACAAAATGAAGAATTTTCTCACTAATCTTTAAGTTATATGATAAAAATATTAAGAAAAACAAAAAAATTGATAATAAGATATATTATTCTATCTAAATAAAAAATAAATTAGTGAATGAAGTCGCAAATATGAAAACATAAATGTAAAAATATCTAGAAATTTTGTTATAAATATATTTAAAATTATCAAAAAAAATTTAGATAGGGTTGTACTTTTTTTTAGTCAATCAAGAGACACTATATCGCGTCCCAAATCAAGAGACATGATTAGTCGTAGACTATGGATCTTTACCTAATAAGCTACAAAAACCTGAAGAACAAAATAATTTACCAAAAAATATATAAAGTACTAACATACATTATTACCAAAACTAACTCAAACTAAAAGTTTTATGGGTCACAAATAACCCACTATTCTTCATGTAAAATCTAGTTATAGTCACTAGTTAAATAAAGGTGGAAAAATGCCGAATCAAAAAACTCTTAAGAAGTCACTAAAATCAAGTTCCAAAATACCACATAGTTCACCACTAATCGCCCTGCTAATCACTTGAAAATATTAACAACAACGTCAGTAGACGGCTCGGTAATTGGTTAGTACACATATTAAAATACAGTTCAAAATAGAATTTTCAAAATATATATAATTAAAACATAATCATGACATATAGTGCAATATAAAATCACATGATAGTGTTAAAAAATTTTCTTTTTGTCAATATAATATATTTTTTTTAAAAATACAATTATTGAAAAAATTCACCAAATTTCAAAGCCAGTAATGCGTATCTATGTATCAAGTTTCATCATAAAGATAATCAACACAACAATAATAATAATAATAACATAATTATCTATAATTTGTGAGAACTATAAAATAAAATAAGTATCCAGTACTACATATAAATAAAACTCGGGACATCTTTGACTCGTTGGATCCAATATCGAAATTAGAGTCACCACATGATGGTGCCTGCGTCTTTTTTCTAGGACGAACCAGTTTAGAGTCACCTGAAATACCAGGATTTTTCTCTAAAATCGTTGAGTACTAGAGTCACCACGGGCGCAAAGTCGTGCCATTTTTCCTAGTAGCCAGAGTCACCTCCGTAGATGACGTATTTTCTTGACTTTCAACTTGGTTCCAAAATAGAATTTCATAAGTTGCATCACAAAAAGATGTATAAAAAACTTTAGGTATCATTTGACTATGAAAAACCTCATGTAACATTCGAATGAGCTAAAAATAAATTTTGTGCCATGAATTTTACATCACAAATATTCATATATTTTTATATAAAGAGAATTCTTGATTTTTTTATATTTTTTATAAAAAACTATTTGGGGATAAGGTTGATTTTAAAAAAATACGTAGCATGCTAAATCTGTAGCGACCCGGTCCGTTGTTATTTTCTGGTATTAATGAAAACGAGTATGTTATGTTCGGTGGGAACGGTTAAATGTGTAGATCATGTGTAAATATTAAAATTTGAGCCGGTATAGGTTTGCTAACGATGGTTAAGTGTGGGGTAGTGTATGAGAACGCGGCTGTGAGGTGTTTGGGCTTATGCTTTGTTCAGTTTTAGCTTTTTTTTTGTTTGGAGTTTCTACCCAGTTTTGACTGCTCGAGCAGAGGGTATACCGCTCGAGCAAATAGGTGGCCGAGCATTTCTGGGATTGGGGACCGCTCGAGCGGTAGGAAAATTCGCTCAAGCGGACAATCGGCGTACAGCTTATAAATTACGACTTTTGACATTTTGCATTCATTCTTTCCTTTCTCCTCTCTCTCTAAAACAGAAGTAAGAGCTAGGGTTTGGGTTTGGAGGGTTGATTGGAGCTTTTTAGCTTCTCTTGGTGAGATATCTCACATCCATCTTAGTTGTTTACCCGTTGAAGGCTCGAGTTAGACGTTAGAGTCCTTCTCACCTTTTGTTAGAGATTTTCACAGTTGGAGCTTGTTTGAGTGTTTTTCTTGTGAATCTAGCATCCAAAAGGTAAGATCTACAACTATTCTTGAATATCTATATGATATGTGCTGTTTCTTTGATTTTATGAACATAAAGACATGAAAATGGTGCTTTCAAAGCCCTGAGTTAGGGTTTGATGTTAATGAAGGTTAAATCTTTGATCTATGGATGATTTAACATGATTCTATCTTCACGTTGTTGTTAAATATGATTAGATTTTAAAAAAATGATGGGCTATGGTTTGAATTTGAGTTTAAACCATCAAATCTAGGAGTTTTGGGATTAAGGGACTCATACATTGAAATTGATGTTATTATTGATTAAATTGAGAGTTATGATAACTTATTGTATTTACATTTCACGAGTTTGCGTGGCACATAACTATGTCGAGTGTTAAAATTTGGGAGTTTTAATGAAGAACCGAAAAATATACGTAGTGATATGGGTTTTGGCGAGAGAAACCAGGTTGGTGGTTGGACTCATTTAGTTGTTAATGAAATGAAACAATTGAGTAATTGAAGTACCGTGTGATGAAATTGAATGGTTAAGTTTGGGCACGAGTTGCTCATCGGTGAAATACCGAAAACTTGCGTAATGTAAAGTAGGCCTTTCTTTCGAGTAAATTCCCGTAAAAGCGTGCTTTTGGGCAGCCCACCCATTGATATTTCTGAGAAAAATAAAAAATGTATGCTCTTCGTATCGGGCTATAGGATGAGTATTTATTCCTTGGACCTCATGTGGCCTAGTGGCGATAAATACGTCCGAGTCTATAGGCGCCGTCCGGCTTGGTACTTGATCGAATTGATGAATAAATTAGGTTGGTAAAACCTTAATTGAATGAATGAATAAAATGATTGGAGATGAAAATGCGTTGAGTGGGTTTAACATGGTGAGATGATTGGTTATAATAGTTCATTTAACTTTAATTATAGAGCTTTAAACAATAACTCTTTTGTTAAAAACTTGGTTATGTATTGGGAATTTGGCTTAGGGTAAACGATGTTGGTTTTGGAAAAACTTGTAGCGACCCGAGCCCTTGTTATTTTCGATGCGTTAATGAAAACAAGTATGTTATGTTCAGTGGAGATGTTTGGGAGCATAAATTATGCGTGAAGACTAATTCTTGAGCTTGTATGTGTTCGTTAGTGATGGTTAAGGGTGGAATTATGCGGGAAAATGTGGTTGGATGATGTTTTGTAAGTGTGTGGTTTAGTTGCAGCTTCAGCAATTTGGGATCCTAGCCCAAGCTGACCGCTCGAGCGGACAAGTGGCCGAAAGTTTCTGGAGTGGGACCGCTCGAGCGGTGGGGGTCTGCTCAAGCGGATTGTCGGGGAACAGAACTTTTAAATATCGCGTAAGGCTCCTTTTCTTCTCATTCTTTTCTTTTCTTTCTCTCACTCTCTAGAGCATATGTGAGAGCTAGGGTTTGAGTTGGAGAGTTCATGGAGCTCCATTTGTCCCTCTTGGTGGTGATCCTTTGCTCCTCTTTCGGTGGAATACTCGTTGGAGGGCCGATCTTGGCGTTGGACATGCTTTTCTCACCGTACGGTTGGAGATTTTCGTGGATGGAGCTCTTTGAGGCTTTCTCTTGTGGATCTAGCATCCCTAAGGTAGGATCTAAGACTTGCTTTGAATATCTTTGTGATATGGGCTATATTTTCAAATTTGTGAACATAAAAGCATGAAATTTGTGTTTTCAAAGCTTTAAATTAAAGTTTGTTGACAATGAGGGTTTAATCTTGAGTTTATGAGGGATTTAACATGTTTCTTATCTTGACATTGTTGTTTCTTGTAGTTGGATTGAGAAATAAGAAATTAAGGTTTGGGTTTTGAGTTAAAGCTATGAAAATTAGGAATTTTGGGCTTAAAGAATTGATATGATAAAATTGACGTGATTAATGGTTAAATTGGGAGTTATCATAACCTATCGCAAACATTTTTCATAAATCTATGTGGTACATGTTGATGTCAAGCATAAATTGTGGGTTTTATTGGATAAAATCGATGAATTTGTGAATTTGGAACTACATGAACGGTTAATTTGGGTTTGAGCCCTAGAACAATGAAAATGTGAATAATGGAAATATGTAATGATGTGGGTTTGGCGAGAAGAACCTTTTGGGTTGGACTCGCGTGTGCATGATACTGGTTGGGCGAGAGAAACCTTTGGGGTTGGACTCACGCGTGTGTATTGTGATTTGATTATATATATATATAGATATAAGAACCGATTTCTGGATCTATGGATCGTTTAATGTTGGGCACGAGTTACTCCTCGGTGAAAGACCGAAAAACTGCGCAGATTGGGTTCTCTGTCCGCCGACTAGTGAACCGAGAAAGTACGTTAGTCGTGTCGGGGTATAAAATGTTCCGTTACTTCATGAGGCCTGTGTGACCGGGTTGAGTGTAACGCTACGTGGGTCTATACGCTTGTTCGACGCCGGTGCCTATGTTTTGAACCATGAGTTGGTAAAATGTGAAAAGTGTCAACAAAGTGTGTGTTGGTGTGCGTGTTGCAAATAATCGGGTTGAAAAAACCTTAACATGAAAACGAAATAAAACGGTAAAACGTGTTGGGTTAATGGATGATGGTAAAGGAATTGGGTTAGTGAAACCTTAATTGAAGAAATGGAGAAGATGACGAAATGTGAAAATGTGTTGGGTTGACTAGAAAGGGTAAAACATGTTTGGTTGATTAAGGATGATAAATTGGATAATTTCATGGAAACTAAGAAACATGGAATAATAATCCTTTTTATATAAAACTCGGTTATGCATTGGGAATTTATTTGGGAACAAATGATATGCTTTGATTAAACTCATGTGTGCACCTTGCATAACCATCCTCACATATCATACATGTTTTCGATGTTAGTCTTGTTCTTACGAGTTTTGACTCATGTTGTTTAACAACATTTCAGGTGATAGCGGAAAGGAGATTCTAGGCTGAGATGACGGTCGTTGGGCCTTTGCGCAATGTATAGGATTATATTTCTTTTGGATAGTCAATTTTTGGAGAAATGGATTTGTAAAGATGTAATTCTTATTTTTGAATATTCGGAGTATTGTAATTGGGGGATAAGATACCCGTATTGTAAGCCCTTTGGGTCATATACTCATGTTGTGCATGCATGCGAGGACATTTGTTGTTTGTTGGGTGAACTCTTTATTCCTTTTAAAGGATGATTTTTGTTAACGAAGTTTGAGTCCCAATTTTTAATGGAAAGATGGATGTTCTAATCTTTTATGAATATTTAAGATCTTGTTTTATGTATTCGGATTCATGTGTCAAGAAAGAGAAGAAATGGTTATCTTCCTCAGCCTTAGAAGAATTTTCATAGTTTTGGGAAATGTCTCGGGTACATGACAGCTCGAGCGGTCAGGAGTCCACTCGAGCGGGGCTCACTGGGTGTGTTTTGCTGAAAGACATTTAAAACAAGTTTTTTTCGAAAGGAGTTTTGGACATAAATGGATTGTTTAAAGGCATAGTTTTCAAAGAAGAGGTTTTCACATCGGGTTGGTTTAAAAAATATATTCGGAATATATTATGTCGGAATCAGGCCGTTACAGATTGGTATCAGAGCTATAGGTTAGAATACCTAGGAATCGTGGGAATGGTTAATCTATTACGTGAGATCTTGCATTGATGTGTGACATTCATGTATTGGTGTGCTAGCATAAAATTCCATTGGGGTATTTGACATTTGCATGCTATGTGATGTTTGTGCGTAGAGGTTGGATCCTTGGGATGACGTGTCTTGCCCTCGGGCGTCCGGTCGACTAGTTCGAGGTTCATGTTAGAAAAGAGTTTGGCCGACGTCCATTCTAGCCAGAAATCCAAACGAGTTACCTGAATTGATGTGCCACTCCTAGAGATTCTCCTCGGTATGTGGATATGTGATTATGTGTTGGAGTGATATGGCTAGGTGTTGAGTAGTACGTAGCTTTAGAAGGTTGAGTTGAGTTTAACCTGGTTGGGTGTTGTGATATCCTTGTGGTAGGAGTTGTCCTTGTGGGACTGCGACGAGTTGTGGACAAGATTATAGCATAGGTTATGGATGTGTAAACCGGTGGTTAGTGATTGTGGTGGATGTAAGCTCGTGAGAAGAGTATTGATCGTCTAGGGTGTATTATACCCGTATGAGTTGGTGGTGACCATGATTAGTGGCCCGTTATGTTCCTGTGTTGTCTGTAGTCTGACGAGTAGATATGGTAAGGTGTTCAAAATCTCTTGGGGGTTGTTTATTGTGGATGGATATAAGGGGTAATTTTGGGCGCGTTGAGGATTATGTACGTCATGAGCCGTGCTATGTCTTAAGCCGTACTATGTCATGAGCCGTGTATCCCGAGATTGGGTATGAACGGGATTATAGTGGACAGAAGCATAGTGAACGGGAACGTAATAATCACCAGCCTAAGGTGGATTGGAAAGTTTGAGTTTAGACAGTGTTTGAGAATGTTCCTTCCCCTACGGGGTGTTGTTGGTGACCACAGTGGTACTTGTGATTTGAAGGTCTGTGTGATAACACTTGTGTTTATCTCGTGGCGTAGTGCCGAGCCATGTTTCTTAATAGAAGTTGGAAATTGTATGAGGGATGAATATGTGGGTTAAAGATGATGTTGACAGGTTGGTTACCGAGTGATATGTATGTACATATGATGAGATGTATGTCGGAGATGGTTGTGATTTAATGTGCACTAGTTTAAGGCCATTTGGAAAGTTTCACGGAGTAGAGGTTTGTGGCTCGAATTATTATTCTTATGATTGGGAAACTATATGTAGTGCAAGATGTTTGGTAAGTGAAAATGTGTGAGGCTGGTAGAGCCTAAGATGGATGTTGTTAGTGTAGTCAACTTGGTCGTCTTAGGATGGCGTGCCGGTGGAGAGAGATCCCTTGAGAGGACGATGTTGGTGATTCGTGACCTGGCATAAGGTCTAGGGATGGTTGTGCCGTTTGGCCTAGAATTGGGAGGTGAGGTTCGTCTGATTTTTGTTGTGAGTAGTCATTTTCATGTTTGGATGGCTGTGTGCCTGAATGAAGCTACGGTGTGAGTAGTTTTAGATCTTTCGCGAGACGACGTGATCGTTTTAGTGTTTCTCCTCTACGAGTGCTAAGTGCATGAATTCTGAGAGCCCATGGTAGGTGTTAATGATGTGGTTGATCTAGTTGGTTAGTTGATATGTCATGAATGTAATGTTCCTTAAAGAAGTGGAAGTTGTTTATGGTTAAATCTGCGGTATAGAGATGGCTGTGATTGTCTTGCCCTTGGAAGTGAAATGTGGAGTGGTGCAATTCAACGAGGCACCGTAATAATTTGAGTGGTCTGGAGTTGGTGGGCGAAAGTCGTGGGCTTGAAGGGGTATGTAATCATTTTTATGCACAGAATACAGAAAGTGTGGATGATGTTCTTATTGTTATAAAGAGTTATGGATAACTCTAGGTGAAGGGTTTCAATTTCGGCCATCTTCAACTGAGTGCTTTACGGTTTCTTTCGTGGGTGTGCATGAATTGTAAGCTCGAGACGATAATGTGGCTGTTGTTTACCCATTGGGAGTCGTATTAGTGTAGCGCAATCTTGTAAAGAGGAGCCTTGGGATAATGTAAACGGCTAGTGTTATGTCCTTCTGGATACCCGATGATAGGCTTGTGGATGTGTGAGACGCATCACTAGAAGGTAAGGAAGTTAAGGGTAGTCGAAGAGTATGAACGGGGTTTGAACCTGAGAACTAAGTGGGACGAGTGGTATGATTGTTATGATCAGGGCCGACGACATTTGCATGATGGTAATTGATGGTGACGTAAGGACTGATGGATGTTGTTTTCTTAAACGTACTTGGAATGTGATGGCATTGAGTGAGAACTTCTGGCCGACCTTTTCTTTTCGCTGGGCGCAGAGGGAACTATCTTGTGGGCGGTTGTCATTCGTGAGACATTTTATCCTTGTTAGACGTAAATGTTAGTGCCTTGAGTGATTTTCGGCTTGGTTGATTTCTGAGAAGAATTCCCATGGATTCTACACATTGTTGTGATTCTTAGGATTGTGCCATGTGAGCTTGCACTACTGCGATCGAATGGTTATAGAATTGATTCCTCGTGGTTTCCTGATGAAGAGTTGTTTGTTCTACTTTATGAGTGTAAGTGTTTGGGTTGTGTCCTTTAAAATATTAGATTGGTAAACCTGGAGCACTTGTCCATCACTCTAATGGAAGAATTAGTGTTGAGATTTAGAACCTTTGTGTGCGGAGGCCAAATGAAGATTGCTCGATAGATGTACATAATGGGTATTCTGGTTTGTGCAAAAATGTTGATATTCTTGGTTCTTGTCAGTAACCAATGAGATTCATGTTGAATCTTTATGACCGTGTTGTTCGCTTGGTGTGACCTTGGTAGCTCGTCATGAGTTTTAGTTTGTGTTCTGTGATGTGGGAGTTGCCCAATTTGCTCAGAATTGACGGTAAGGTGCCCATTCGAGGTAAAGAGACAACATATAGACAATCGAGTTGAATCTATCAAGAAAATGTGATAAGGGTGTGAGTCATAAGAAATTTGATATGGAAGAGCCATCATCAGTGTGATATGTTTGAGTTAACATGTTTGTCGGGTTCGAAACGGAACGATCTTATTTGTATAGAGGAAGAATTTTCTTGTAAGGATGCTGGGGTTCGTTTGAGGAGAAGTTGAGTAAGTTTTGTGGTCCCATTAATTTCAACAGTGTTGCGTGACAACTTAATGTCGGTACGTCGAAGGAGTAAGCGTATGAGTATGAACGTTGAAAGAGCAAAATAATGGTACGTGGATCGAGCGGGATGGCCCTTTTGTGGTCAACTTTAGGTGGATTAAGTATCATGAGGAGTTACGTGTAGGATAGAGCTGTCTAGTATAAGAGGCGGATTTGGATTGGCTAGTTGGTGAGGAAACGTATGAGTGGGTTGAGTGGCGTCGGCAAGTGATCAGAGAATCATGTGTGGTTTCTAAAAAAAAAAATTGTTGTACGTCTGGTATGGATTTGAAGGAGAAAGGCAAATGTATATGCATGTAAGGACGAATGGTATGGTGGGTAACTATCTAAAGTTCAATAACTGGTTTAGTATGGGATGTTATGAATTTGAAGGACCGATATATGCATTATGAGAATGGGTAGATGTTGAATAGGATTCATTGTAATCGATTAAGGGTGAGAAGTTGGCTGAGAGTCAGTGGTTTAATGGTGAAACGTGGTCTTACGGATGTGCATGATGATGTGGTGTGGGACTTGGCTGGATTTGTGTAGAAAAGAGTATACAAGTGGGAGATTGTGTCTGTGTTGTGCTGATGGCCCAAGTGACTCAAAAATAGTTCAAGTGACCATATGGATCCAAATGATTATGATGCTGGGGTGATAACCTCAATTGTTTGAAACCTTGAAAGTGGCGACGATATGACACCTAGTGTTTTCGTGACATGAGAAGTTGTGGTTTGTGAGCAAGGATGCGGTTGTGGATTGACAAGGGATGGAGGTTTATACTAGACGTTTTATACGTGTTCTTTGGAAATTTTCGATGACCTACGTGAATTCCTTTCTTTGAAACCGAGTGTTCATTGTTTCTGCTCGGGTATGAGCATCTCATTAGCATAAGTGAGAAGCAAAGAGGGCTCTAAGAACTCTCCAAACCCAATCCTAGGTCTCAACTTCTGTTCTAGAGAGAGAGAGAGAGATGGATGAAAAGAATGGTAAAAAAATATTTTAACCCACAACTTAAAGTCTGCTCGCCGACCGTCCACTCGATTTTTAAAGTCTGCTCGCCGACCGTCCACTAGTCTCCACTAGTTTGCTCGAGTGGGAACCTGATCGCTTGAGCGGTCAATGTTGAAAGGAAGCATGAACGAAATATGTGTAAAAGAATCGAATAATAGGCTAAACACTGCGGGTGTTTTGGGTCGCACGTGGGGTATGCACCGAATATCTATTATTTTTAAAAAATATTCTTTTTCCTTTTAAAACAAAAGCCCAAGATATCTGAGCATCCTTTTTGAAAAATAGAGTCGCCACTTGATTTTTCTCAAAAACCAAGAAAAACAAAAAGAAGGCAGTCTTTTAAAAATGTAACCAGAGAAAAAAAGGGTTTGGAGGTTAGGGTACGAAATGGGAAGGTGTTAAGCACCCCTTTTGCCCAACCATAAGGTTAGCCTTTACTTTGTCAATGTTGGTTCTTGTTGTAAACTTTTTAAATGCAACATATACAGAATATGAGGTTAAAGTGTTCAAACAAAAACAAGCAACGAAACAAAAATCTGACTATGATCCTAGGGTAATGCAACTTGGTTACTATTTCCAGCTATGCCACACGTATTGTTTGAACAAAGCAAAGCGAAAAACATGCGAGTAAGCGATAAAACAAACAAGAGAGATTCTAAGGGTCATGCAATAATATTTATGTCCCTATCATGCTGTAAATAGGCTGTACAGAACATGCAAAAGAGACTTAAACATCATATTTAAGCTATTGGACATGCAAAAAAATCATGGCCGTAGCAACAACTGTTGCGGCCATGACAAAAATAGTCACAAAGCAGGCGGCCGTGACAAAAGTAGGGTTACCGCGAAGAACAAAATAAAAATATCCAACGGCCGTAATAAATAAATATCGCGGCCATAATTTTTAAGGGTACAAAAAGGGTATATGTATTGCACGTGGCTTAAAACATGCTTAAATGAATAAGATATACGGGATAGAGATCATTACCTATTAGTTTTAGGCTAGATCTACCATCCTTCATACTCTATGCAAGCAATAACTCTAAAAAGAATATACAAAATATCAAAAATGAATAACAGAGAGTTTAAAACACATTTACATGCTACTGGTCTCTCAACAATTGCATGATCGTAACAAATGGGATGACAGCCGTGACAACCATAAAGGAAAAGCAGGCGGCCGTAATATTTACACAACCTCAAAATCATACAAATATGAAGGAATATAGAATAGAGACCATGACCCATTTGATCTAAGCCAGATCTACCATTCATTACCCAACAGAAAGATAGATGAGGAACAAACAGAGAAAATATTAAATAGAGCAACCAAATGATGTATAAACTTGAAATAAATAGATAATAGAGGGTTTTGAAAATGGTTTTTCAATTTCTGGCCTTAAAATAATGTCACGGCCGTCGCAATAAAATGTTGTGACCGTCCATATAGAGAGCCATTAATGTACCAGTACATATGAAAAGGACACAGCCGTAACTGTGGGTTTAACAAAACATACGGCCGTGACATAAAAATGTTACAGCCGTTATGTTTTAGAACCTCAATAAGCTTCTGATGTGTTCAGTGTGCTTGTGAGCATCGAAATAGGACGTAAAAAACTGTAAATATAGGAAATAGAGGACCATGAAGATACTGGTAATAATGAAAAACTTGGAAGAAATGAATGTTTACACTGAAATGAATGATAAACAAGCAACAAAAAATTGAAAACCTTATCCACGACACTCTCGGGGGAAGAGGATGAGGGTTTAAGAAGAGTCGTGGGATCCTAAGGTTACCTTGTGTGAATATCCACCTCGATTGGTCCATTGGTAGTGAGAATACGATACCTCCAAACCAATATACGTGCTCCAAGAACTCCTCCGAGGCAAGTAAGAACACAAACGAGGCTTCGAAAGTATAGGATGGATGGGAGAATATCGAATGGGGGATATTTTGAAAGAGTTTGGGCCTCCAGGTATGCTTCACTCTTTTTTTTGCTTGGATTGCCGCCTATTTATAGGCAGGATGAGCAACACAAACCCCTTCTGGGATGCTACCACCTGTCCAAAAAAGGGTAACAGTGACAGTTGCTACATTTTTGCTTTTATATAGTGTAGACTGCTACCTTTATGGTGATGAAAAGGACAGCCGTGACTTTCAAAAGTCATGGCCTGGATAAAAATGCCACGACCGTGACAAAGAAAGTCATGACTTGGTTTAGAATTTTCAAAAAGATCACAGACGTTAGAATAAGGATACGACCTATTCTAAGGTTTTCAAAAAAGTGGCGATCGTGTGGATGGGAATGTCAAAGCCTGAAGTTTTTTTAGGATTTTTGAGTTTTGAGCCATATTCGTGATTTCGCTTACTTGGTGATATCCTCGAGCATGATTCTCATTCTTTCGTCGTTGGGGCGCATTTAAGATGGGTACCTAAGATTCAGCTTGATTAGATTTGGGTGTTTACAAACACCCCAAGGCTCACCCAAATAACCTACAATAATAGTTCTCATGCACTTCCTAGCATACAATTATTGTTAGCAAACGTTAGCATGCTCAAGTCTTAATTCTCACATACAATTTATATATTTAACCGTCATTACGTAAAAATCAAAACATGCTTACGTTTATTAAATACAATTCACACACACACACACACACACACATATATATATATATATATAGGCTTCTGGTGAACAAACCATTGTTGGAGGCAATACTGCTAAGATCATTATTTTTGTAAAACGATTTTTGGTAAAAATTAACTGGACGGGCAAACGCCGAAACGGGCTCCAGATAAAAATTTTGACGTCGAACGATAAAAAATAAACC
>JAUMHN010427656.1:0-12582 GCA_032360265.1 Heliamphora ciliata
AACAATATTGATAAGTTGTAATTGTTAAAAATATTAGCACTATTTAATGATTTAACAATTTATAATAAGTTTAAAATACAAGCAAGTAAATTAATAAAACAAGTAAACTACATAAGTTAAAACATGAATTTAAACATAAATGTAATAACTAATAAGTAAAAAAAGAATATAATTGAAACAAATACATGAAAATTAACCCGATCACTCCAAAAGAGAGAAGATGGAGCTAGAAGGATCGGGGATCCAAGCAGAATACCCGGATTGTTACGGAATCCTCAACTGGGGGGAATGTGCTCCAATGCTCCAATCCTCGGGTAGTGATCCAAGCTAGGGTAGTAGGATTTCGGAGACTCAGCTTACGATATTGGTAGGGCTTCGGCGTCGGGGCTCAGAATTACTCGGCGTCTCGGCAGAATTTTCCTCACTAAACCTCTCTCTAATTTTCTGTCCCGAAAAACGTACCTGAGATACGGTATTTATAGAGTTCTTCAACCAATGAGAGTTTGACACATTTTTAGACACGTTAGGCCATTTGGAGTTGGCGGCCGCCACAATGTGAGTTGGCAGTCGCTATGTTGAAAAAGGTTCCACAAAGTTCTATTGACGGTCACTACAATGGAGTTGGCGGTCGCCAGGTTTGGGAATTGCTTGGACAACAAGTTATTGGTTTTGAAGGTTTTTGATGGTTAAGGTTTAAATTCCGAGCTTGGATCATTTTTCGAGGATCGAACTGAAGCACTTGTTTCACCTGTTTTCATCTCGGATCCACCTAAGATTGGGTGGGGTCAAATTTGTGTGTCTACAGTAAAACAGAGTTTTAGTAGGTCTATTTTGGTTACGGGGAACAGATAATAGTATCGTCTATTATTTCGATTCGCTGTGTTTGTACACTTTGTGTGTATTGAATAAGACCACATTGTGGTGATTAATTTTATACTGACTATATAAATTAATTCACACCCCAAGATTATTTATCAGTGTTTATACTCTTAATTTCAAAATAATTATTATTTACGTATATTTAATATCCGTTATTTTGATTCATTAGAGGCTGCGATCTTTTGTGGGTCTATAGTCCCGGTGAGTTGGATAGCGGTATTAATTATATGGTGAATATTAATTATTGATGGAATCTACATTCCAATTGTTTGGGATTGACGATACCCCCTTAAAGAAACTTATAAATTTTGATTGGGTCAAACTCTGCAAGTAGATTTAATTATCCGGCAGTCAAATAAGTTAAGTAGAAAGGTTTAAGAAATTTTAAAGATGTCGATTAAATTAAATTGTCAGTAATTAAATTTAATTGGCGAGTATCAAAAATCTTAACGTGGACAAATTAGTTAAGAATTTAATAACATGAGCTCAATGTAAATTGGTCTTGAAATTATGGCTAAGAGTGTAGTTACAGTTCTTTAGTGGTATAAACTGTAATTTAGTATTTTATAAAAATTGCAGAAACCACTGAGAGGTTTGTATATTTACAGAAACCGCTGAGAGGGTATTTCGGTCACACTAAAAATCTATGTCATAATTACTCAACGATCCCTGCTGTAGCCTATAAATATGCAGGTAAGCTGAACAAATTCATAAGTTGTCTTTCAATACTAAGGTTGTCCAGGTTCTGTCGGTACCAGTTCTTGAAGGTTCGTAGCCTATACTATGTTCGGGAATCGCATCAAAAATACAGTAGAAGGTCTGTTCGAAGTTTCAACTCGGAGAATCAAAGTTTGTAGTTGAAAAAACAACCGAATGGTATTCATCTAAATTAACTATGGTGGTACAGGTTTTTATTTTGATCGTTCGACATCAAGAAGTTTTATTTGGAACCTGTTTCGGCAATTACTCGTCCAGTTTTTATTTTTCAAAATATTATTTACAAATCAATGATCTTGACAGTTTGCCTTAAACATTTTGAGCATCAAAACTCAAAAAAAAAAAGATTTTTAAAAGGAAGAAAGAAGAGAGACCAGATTTGAGTTTATACCACCATTTCATGGGAGTGAAGTGGAGCACGTACCCATTTTGAGTTTTGGAGCCAAATGTTACATGGATATGAAAATACAATTATATTTCTAATTTCTGCTATACCATTCTACTAAGGCATACCAGGTGTAGACAGTTATGATGTGATTCCACCTGCTGACAAGTAATCTCTGAACTCTCCAAAGAGGTACTCGTCACCATGATCAGATTGTACCTTCTTAATATATTTACCTAGATGCTTCTCCGTTTTTCCCTATACTCTTTGAATTTTTCAAAGTATTCGAACTTACGGTACATCAAATAAATGTATCCATACCTTGAAAAGTTATCAATAAAAATGAGAAAATACTCAAAGTCACCTCTAGCCTGAATAGTTATAGATCCACATAAATCAGAGTGAAGCAACTCCAATGATCTTTTGACTCTATAGCCTTTATGTAGATAGATTTTTCCATTATTTAGCTACCTGATTTCTTAGAACCCATATAAAGAATTGCAAATATAATTAGTGACTCTCGTATCTATACACCAGGTACCAATAAATAACACTGTTAAGTATGTCTCAATAACTAGTGAATGAAATTTACCTTGATTATTCACCTTCTTTAGATAAACCAGACATTACTTATTCTACTGTCCTATCTGGTTATAGTGAAAACACTTGCCCTAGACTTTTTCACTTCATCTTGATGCCCACAAATTGCTCGAGGTGCTGCAACCTATTTCTAAACTCTTTTCTTCTTTTTCTTTTTCCCTCTCACTTAGAAGTAGAACTTTTTTTATGCAACAAAGCAATAATTGGATTCCTGAAGACACCCCCAATTGCATAAAGTTATTTAATTAGTTCTGCCAAGATAAAATATAGTTTGTTCATGTTATAATTGAGATAAAACTGCATAAAGGACTCAGGCAGCAATTGGAGTATGATATTGATCTGGCTATGAGCATCGATCTCAATTCTAAGGATCTCTAATTCATTCATAAGATCGATCATCTTTAGAATATGATCCCTTACTGGAGTGGCTTCAGTTATCTTGTGTTTATTAGAGATTTCATGGCCATTTTTCTAGCAACGATTTAATCCTCAAACATTATTTTGAGTTTCATCTTCATGTCATAAGCCCTTGATATAGACTGATTCTAATATTGGAGAATACTCGACATAGATGCCAGAATGTAACATCGCGCCATTTAATAAGCCTTTTGCCACTAGGTTGGGCTTTTTGTTCGGTTACTCCCTCATTGGGTTTTGATAGACAAATCTCAATGAACATATATTTATACTCTTCGACAGTTATAATAATATCTAAGTTTCTTTTCCAATTAATATAATTAGGTCTAATCAATTTGTTTTCTTTGAGTATGTAACGAGTGAATTGAAAGTCATTTTAAATCTTGAGAATCATATAATTAATAAAATATGATGAGCAAAGAAAAACTTTGAATTCCATTTTAAACTTGGTTCCCACTAACAATTTTAAAATAACTCGCCAATAGCTCGGCACACCTTAAATAGTATGCCTCGATAGGAATATCGTCTACTATTCATATTTGTCCAAACAGACTATTGCTTATTAATTTTACTATTTAAGCAAGAGACCACGTCAAGTATAATTAAATAGTTGAATTAGCTTTAGTCCCATAATTAATAACAATGGCTCAGATAAAAAAAATACTATTATTTATAACAAAGCGTATACCGTCACATAATTCTAGATCAATTGTCCTATAATGAATCATTCAAGTGGTGAAGTGATCCGCACAAATAATTATGTAGAATTATCCCTAAGTAAGTTTATACCGATGATTTTATAATTAATTTCGTCCAATATGGTAGAACGTGCTTAGACAAACACATAAAGCTAATGATAGTACCTACAAACTAGTCATTGTGACCGTAAAATTTATAAATGATAAAATCTCTCACCTACTTAGTTATTAAAATTTTTAATGAGAGCTATAAAAAAATATTTAATTTTAGCAAATTCAAAATTTTGAAATAGACAACACGTTACAAAGATTCTAGATCTCCCATCTTTATGTGTAAAAAAAATACATGTGTAACTAATAAAATTTAAAATTCTCAAAATTTATGAAAAAGATTAAATAAAATTGAAAATTAAATTTTATTTTCCAATTGCACATATATAAATAATTTCATAATTATGAATTTATATAAAATAAACACATAGCCAAACTTTTGATCGAGATCAAAACTATTATAAATGTCCAACGATTAAATCTTCACATAATAATAAAAATCATACACACGTGTTATAAAAAATTAAAAATTAAAAATTTCGACTATTATGGTCATAAGAAAATTGGGATTATTCAAGCTGCATCTTGATCCTGAGTCATCTTTGTGTGCCACTAGACAGACTAATACGAGGTTTGATCTGTTCGGTCATGTCGTGGAGTCCAGGGGCAGCTGCTCTTGGCGAGGTCAAGGGGTAGTGTCCTCGAAGCCAAGCATTGTTTCACTATGCTGAAGCCTCTGATCTGTGTCAAAAATTTGCAATCTCTGCACGACTTCACTACACCAAAATCAGGCACGGTTTCACCACTGTTAACCATGCCGATGCAGAAACCAACGATATCATTAATGATCAAATATTTTAGGATTGCAATAATTGATCCTATGCCTCTATATCAAGAATTCACGTATATGTGCTACGAAAAAATATTACAACAGATCCTATGCCTCCAAACTGGGATTCACATACTATCGAATCTGAAATAATAAATAATCACCACGAACATACATCATGCAAAACAATCACACACAAAATAAACATACAATCCGTTTGGCCATAATATTGGGATAAGCTGCTGCAAAACGAAACCCATAGCATGCAAGGACCAATTTTTACAGACAACATGGCTCGGCTTAATCTATATTCAGTATCAAAGAGACTCTAATACTAATTGAGAAACAGAATCCCAGAAACCAATGATAGTGCATATGGATTATATCAAAAAAGAACTCCATAACCCAATTAAAACCCATATAGTTTCTGAGCCCAAATTTTATTATTAAAACCCATATAATAAGATTTGAGCTTATTATGTAATTAAAAAAACTTAATTCAATCCGAATTAAATTTTTAATTCCATAAATTACAATTCATATGACTAAAGAATTATAATTTCACTCTCTGCCTTATCTCAAAAATAATTTCGAGCTCGATATTATTAAATGTTTATTTATCTCCCTACGTTAAGATTACAGATACTCATCGATTAAATTAAATTACTGATAATTTTATCTAATTGATCACTTATAATTTTATTAACACTTTTCACTTAACTTATTTGACATGTCGATTATGAAAATTACTTGCAAAGTTTGACATAATTAAAATATATAAATTTTCTTAAGGGAGTATCATCAATACATATACAAAGACGTGAATTCTATTAATAATTAAATTCACTATACACGTAATGCTTTTTTTTTTATTCATGTATACATGTAATATTGTTATTCAATTTACTAAATTTATTGACCTATAAAAATCTCACAATTTTAGGAATCAAAATAACAAACGTTAGATATATGTGCCTATTAGTTATTTATGAAACAAGAGTATAAGCACTCATAATAAATATGGAGTATTAATTATTTTATATAGTCAGTATAAAAATAATTATCGTAAGATAGTCCTGTTCAATACACACCAAGTATACTAGCACAACGAGTTGAAACTATACAATTTTTCATAATCAAAATAGACCTATTAAAACACTGTGATATAGTTCTACCGATGGTGTATTCAATTTCATCTAAGACTGTAAAGAAAAAGTTTATATTTTACAAGAATCGATAATCTGATCTTCTGTATGTCAGTCGACTGTACACACTAGATCATCTAATATGTAGAATAAAAAATACATATGCATAACATTAAATAGATAATGTAGTGCAAATATTGCTTATATGGATTTTTATTAAAATTATAATAATTAATGTTATTAACGAATGAAATAAATGTCAAGATTTATTACATAGAAGTATCGATTTTAGTATATAGCCCTAACTACATGTTTCTCTCTCAAAATAACCGAGTTACTTTTTTGTGTTGTTTGCTTAAATCTTGATGATATGTTTTTTGCTTTTGATAAGTAACAATTGACCCATCTTGTTGAGTGCAATTCATGTGATTTTTATCCATTACAACCCATGGTATGGTGATCAATTTGACAGCTACATTGTTAATGTGCATATAAACACTTCTTTTATAGAGCTAAAAATAATTAATAATCTTGCTAGAAAGTTAGTGGAGAGGAAAAGTAATCTAGTATATCATTTAGTATATTTACATGTGAAAATAGCTATCTTATTAACGATCACCACAGCAATAATAGAAACAGTTCTTCTTTTTTTTTTTTCCGAAATATAATATGTAAAAGGGTGGTTGTATATATGATCACAATGGGGATTATTAGAAAAATAATTTCTTTATCAAATATTTTGAAAATGATATTTTTGATATTGTTGACAATGAGTCGATGTATACAACGGTTTCAAAACAAAAGAACTCATTCAATACAATTATAAAAATTTATGTATTTGCATTTTATTGTCAAACTATTAGTATAAATATATTAAAATTTCATTCTACTTATTAATTGATAAGCTTCTTTTAATTTGTCATATGTTTACAATATATGATTAATTGTTAATTAGTACAATATTTATTGTTTTATGAAATAAATAAAATTTAAGTTTGTGAATGATTCATTTACAAAAATCTCTGCAGTCACAACTGGTCATGGCTCTTGTTTAGGAATCATGGATGAAACCATGTCCTGCAAAAGGCCATAGTCAGGAACCGAAAGTTGCTGAAGATTGCTACTTTGAGGGTAGAAAGAGCTCCTGCCGCCACTGTTATACATTGGAGCCATTTGAAGTATAAATTGCCGAGAAAAGCTGGATACACCCATTGGTGGCGTCACCGCTCCCACAATACTTCCTCTCGCCCCCGCCGCCGTTGGTGTGGAATGGTTGTGTCGGCCTTCATATGTTGTTAAGACAATCGATGGGTCTTGAAACGACCTCTCTACGCGCTTCTTCACTTTGCAATTTTGGGTGGTGCACTTATAGTAGCTTCTGCATTGGAAATCAAACTGGGCGTTAAGAATCAGTTCGACTACCTGCACATATTTACAACATAGAACCATTCACAGAATATGAATTCTTACCCATAAGGACATACTTTGTTCAAAAAAAATTAAAATAACACGTGTTATAATTGGTAAATATCACTAATCTATGATTAGTTGTATGATTGGAATATGTGTATTTAGAATTATTTGTTAAAAATACAATATGGAGAAAGGTAATCATTTGCACTTCGAAGTATCATGGGTCGTTGTATATGTAATAATTTAACCTAATAATGTAATAAATAATATTCAAAAAAATGTTGATTAATTTTTATTAAATTGACAATGTATTATATATTACAATTAATGAGATAATAACATAATAAATAAAATAGGGAACCCTAGTCGTAACGAATTTGAAGGAAAAAAGGACGGAACTATAAGTGTTACGACGACCTACGATTACTTGAAATAGATAATTACCTGCAAATGCCTCCACAATCTACGGCATTAGGCCAAGCGAATAGTAATACATAGCGAGTTCTCCGTGCATTAACGATACCTCGAACTCGGCTCAAAGGTAAAAAAAAATAGTATCAGGACATGGCAAAGGTATATGTTGGGAATATGGTCGGGCAATGTATCGAGAAAATATCGACATGGTATCGAGGTTAGAATTTGGTTCAATAAATTTCTTTATGAAAATGTCACCCTCTGCTCTGAAAATGACTTAATACAACGAATAGATTTTCAGGCACTGACAACGCCCTCTAATATGTTGCCACAAGTCAAGAATACAAGGTTTTACGAGAAGAACGCAACCATGATGAACATTAAATATAACGGCCGCGAGGAATAATTAAGAAACTTTACGGTGATGAAGAACAAAGTTAATAGCTGTTTGTAAGATCGAAGTACCATCACGACTATGAGGATCAAAGGTAACGGTCATTTGAAGGATCGAAACACCTTCACAACCATGAGGATCAAAGGTAATGGCATGTGTGGGATCAAAGCACCACCACAGCTGTGAGGTTCAAAGGTGGCAGTCGTGATTTTATGAAGATATGAGGTGTTTTCTTGGGTTTTAGTCAAGTTCTTAGTTTCGCGATCACATGGTGGAATCTTTTAGTGTGATTCCATACATTTTCATCATTGGAGAACACTCGAGGAGCCTAAGATAAGACTAGGTCAAATTGGGTATCCACAATTGGCCAATACTTAATGCCCAAATTTTGTAAATGAGCAAGCAATCGTGCTTTGTTTGCGTGAATACCAAGAAATAAGATTGTTGCTGAGAAAATAGTAAAGCCACCTATAGATCGATGATCATCAATACAACTAACACAATCAGTGTCAGAGTATTCATGGATTGTAAGGGACAAGTGTTCTGACAACAGTAGGCCTTAATGGATGATATGCTAAAGATATCTTAAAATATGCTTTCAGTGAATATCTGATGGCACATGCATGAATTGAAATTCTTTATTGATTGGCAAAGGCAATGTCAGAATGTGTCAGTGTGAGATATTAACGAGCTCCGACAACTTAACGATATTGGGAAGGACTTGAACGAAGGGTGCCATCATATCTTAAAGGGGTAACGGCGGTGTAGAGCTAGAAGTGGAGACTAATTTGCAGTTTTGCATGCCAACTTTAGTGACAAGGTCGATGGTGTATCAGCATTGAGAGAGATGAAAACCAAGGGAGGTGGAAGTGGTTTCAATGCCCATGAAATAACGAAGTTCACCAAGGTGTTTATGTGCAGATTTTGAGTTAAGTGTGGGGATGAACCTGGTTATAGAGATAGGGCAATTGCTACTAATGATAATGTTTTCCACATAAACCAAAAATATATCCTAATATTCTCGTGCTGATAAACAAATAATGAGGCATCAGATTTTTACGCCTAAAAATCATGTAAAAGAAGATATTTAGATAACTAAGTTAACTAGGCATGGAGCGTTTGCTTGAGGCCATAAAGAGATTTCTATAGTTGACACACATGATCAAGACAATTGGGGTCAAAAGAACCTGGTGGTTGCAACATGAAAACCAGTTCAGAGAAAATCCATTTAGAAATGAATTGTCGATGTCAAATTAATGAATTGGCCATCCAAGAGAGGTAGCAATAGATAGCACGATGCCAATGGTGGTGGGTTTCACAACCGGGCTAGAAGTTTCAAAATAGTCAACGCCTAATTCTTGATGAAAACCCTTTGCAATAAGCGAGCTTTATATCGATCAATACTATCATCAGTTTTGCATTTAAGGAAGTAGATCCATTTGCACCCAACAACTTTAAGGACAGAAGTAGAATGAACCAATGTTCAAGTACTATTGTGTAAGAGAGCATTGATCTCAGTACTCATAGCTTGTCACCAATGAGGTGATTTTGAAACTATAGTAAAGAAATTGGGTTCGACGAGCTCCACATCGGTAGAGGTTGAATTTGTGAGGAGAACTTGAGGATCAGGTGGGTTTGAGGAATGTAGTATCATGGAATGGGTGCTAATTGGAGTGTTGGAAATAAGTGAGGATGTTGGCTTGCGGTGGCTGAGATCAATCACAAGATTGATGCCAAGTGAAGGGTGTGGAGGAGAGATAAACGAAGGGGGTGGTTAGGTAAACTGGCAGAGATTGGTGTGCATGTCTTCCAAGTGGGTGCTACATGGAGACCGAGTATGGCACACAAGGGTGTAGTTTGTATTAGAGACAGTAATCCATGGAACAGAAGGAGTATAAGACGATGTAGAGCATGCAGGACCAAGAATAGACAGACCCATGAATAAAAATTTGTGCTTCATCAAGACGAACATGTCGAGCATAATAGATGCGACCCATATTGCGGTTTAGACAGCGATACCCAGGATGGGAAGGACTATAACACAAAAAAAATACATAGGACAGCAAAATGGCATTTTGTGATGATTGTAGGGACGTAAGAAAAGGTAGCATAAGTAGCTAAAAGCTCTTAAAAATTTGTAATTAGGTGGCTTATGAAAAAAACATTCGTAGGGAGAGACACAAGAGACGGGAGATGATTGATAAGAAAAATAATAGTTTCGAAGTCAAAGTACCAATATTGTTGAGAGATCGACGAGTGGACAAGTAAGGCTAAGCCAGTCTCAATAATATGACAATTGCGACGTTCAACTTTTTCATTTTGTTCATGAGTGTGGAAATGAAAGGAAATGAAAGGCAATGAACAATACCGCATTATTTAAAGAATGAAGTGAGACCAATATTCTCTGCCCCAATTAGTTTGAACTTGTTTAATTTGCGTGGAGAATTGGCATTCAACCATATATTGGAATGGAAGAAAGATATGGAACACATCAAATTTGAGAGAAACAGAATAACACCATAAATATATTAAATAAACAACACGAGAGTACAAAATAACGATGACCATCTATAAATGATATGAAAGAAGAACCCCAAACATCACTGAAAACAAGTTCTAAGAGTGCCGAACATGGAGATTCAATTATAAATAATCTTAAGTGACATGACTTCTCTAACTGACAGGCATGACACATTGCTTACATTTTATTGAAAGAATGCGGTAAATTATGCTGAGTGAAAATTTGATGAAGAACATGATGTTGAGGATAACCAAGACGACGATGTCAATAACTGGAGTTAACTTTCTCAAAGGGTTGAGCAGATGGAAAGATTTGAGCAGGAGTAGACAACCTATAGAGACCAGATTCAGTCTTCTCGTGAAGAAGAACATTCTGAATGACTTGATTTTTGATTTAAAAAAAATGTGAGGGATGAAACTCAAAGAAAACGCCATTATCCTAAATAAATTGAGAGATAGAAAGAAGAGATTTAAGTAAGAGATGGAATATGTAAAACTCTGAAAAGATGAAAGAAAGTAAAGAGAGTGTGAAGAGCGATTTTTACTAGCATGGAAAATAGGGAGGCCCGTACCATTGCGAACACATAGTTGATAGGGACCATTATAGTCATCATGATGGAATAGAACTACAAAGTCAAGAGTGGCATGGTGAGTAACCCAAGTATCAGGAAGCCAATCTGCGATTGGAGGAGACAGCTTAACATGGGAGGCAAGATTAGCAAAAGGAGCCCTGGTGTGGTTGTATCGTTGATAATAGTGAGACGCAATGTGATTGTGTCCATTGTAGATTTAGTGGTGAGGCTTCGAATTAGTGGGTGGTGCGCGATGTTGGTTATGAGAGAAGTTGGATCATGAGTCAGTAGACCGATAGCCATTCTGACGACCACGACCTTGGCCACTACCGTGGTGATTTCCATGGCCACAATTATCAGAACTAAAACCTCAATGAACTAAATTTGACTAAGGAGTGACTCAAAACTATTAAAGGAGAGAGAAGAAAATGCATGCGAATGCATAAACTCATGAAACGAACTATATAACTCAAAACAAGAGACTGGTGAAGAGGGAGTGGCTAGGGACATCACAAGATCTCGAAATGTAGGATTCAAGCCCTTGAAGACACAAAAGATTGAAATCTTATAAAAAAGTGGGTGACCGATGGCAGAGAGACCATCAGACACCGTTTTGGCCTTGTGAAGATACTGAGTAGCAGAAAGATAAACTTATTTGAGATTCTAAAGATGTAGGTGAAGTTGCAAAATCCGAGTATGAGATGGAGATGCAAGGACTGTCTCAAGAGTAAACCAGATGTTATGAGAGGAGTTCAAACCAACGATAAGGGAAAGCATTTCTTTAGACAAAAAATAATTAACAGACTCATTAATAGTTGATCTTGAACAACCCTAGCTTCGAATTCTGGGTTTTCAACGATGGTGTCATTTTGAACTAGAACCAGAGATGTACATGGATAAAAACCATCCACATACCCAAGAAGGCATTGACCACCAAAATAGGAAACTAATTGGGTTTTTCAATATAAAAAATTAGTGTTAATGAGGTTGATGGAAAGAAAATGATGGGCAATAGTGAGAGGAAATTGGATCGAATAATCAGAGAGGGGGCATTATAAGCCAGGTGATGTCATTGGGTGAAGTAAAGAAAGGCGAGAATGATGAAGTGAAACAAAGGCCATGATAATACTAAAGAAATGGAAGAGAAATGATGAGGGTGAGCCAAAGAAATTGGCAGGAATAAAAAATGAGGAACTAAGTGTATATACGTTCTGTTATCATATTGAACACAAATAAACATTATGTTTTGAATGCCACACTTAATACTTTTGGTTAATTTCATACATATACATAATTTCATATATATATATATATATATATATATATATATATATATAAAAGGAAACTCAGGAGTTTGGAGAAGCTTTTTCAACTACCAAAAATATCATTGGGATTTTGAAAAACTTCAAAACTAGTAACAACCGCAAGCGAATGTAATCTTCAAAAGTCTAAACGAAAAAACTGTACGCTGTTATCTTCTCCAACCGCAGCAGAGAAGAACGTCTCCATCTGAAATGAGAGATGAATAGAAAGAGAGGCCAAGAGCGA
>JAUMHN010427667.1:0-12581 GCA_032360265.1 Heliamphora ciliata
ATCGCTTTGACCAGGCGGCCGCCATGTTAGAGGTGGCGACCGCCATGTTAATAGTGGCGGCCTCCATGTTTAAATATGGCGGGTGTATTCAGTTGGCAGTTTTTTGTGATTTGTGTAAAATGTTGACATTTTCATTACAGTTTGAGTAATAAATAAGAGGGAATCACACAAGTAGATGAACATCAAGCAATAAAATGGCACGAAGGCCCAAAAATGCAATATAGTGTAAATTGGGGCACTCATGCCCAATAAATAGCAGATTGGGGAACATAGGCCCATGGATTAAGTAAATATATAAAAGTGTGTCAAATTGGGGCACTCAGGCCCATCAAAATAGAATCAGAATTAGGGCACTCGGCAAGAGGAAGGACCGGCCTCATCTGAGCTGACATCCTCAAAGAGCCGCTCGATGTCATCAACACCATCATCACTGCCGAAGGAAGAGGATATGGCTCTAGAGTGGCTCCTGGCAGACGAGATGGATCCTCTAGAATGAGCTATAGAAGAAGCAGCGCGAGATCCACGGCCTCAAGCAGGGGCTGGAACCGGGGCTGGAGTAAGAGCAGGTGGTGGAACGGAAGCAGCTACAGGAGGCTGTTAAAAGAGACAAAAAAATAAGAAAATAGTATAAAGAAAAGCAAAGAAGTCAAAAGATAAACACTCCGCAACCGAGGAACAAAAGGGATCCCAGCTGCATGCAGAGCACCATCCTACTGGCGAACAAGGGTCCGCAGGCCGCTCATCACCAGCATGATATGGTCCAGCCAAGCTTGATTCGTCTGTGGAAAAATAATACCAAATTGAGCAGTCTACGAATAAAGGAAGTACAAAAAAGGAGGTAACGCAAAAGAACAAACCTGTGCATGTACTGGCTGGAACTCTGGCGCTGGAGGAATCGGGATAGGAATATCGAAAGGATACCCATCCATAAAGGAAGATACGGTCCAGGGTATCTCGACACCCCCAACCCGAGCCCCACCAGCTGGACCAACGTCAGCCGCAGCAGGACCAGCATTAGCAGCTGCAGCAGCACCAGCACTAGCGGCGTCCGGAGTCGGTCCCCTCCTCCTACCGCCTAGGTTAGCCGGGTCAGGACCTAATGGACCCATCAGATGAGCCCGGGCCCAGGCTGTATAATCCCCATCCGCCACGAGCAACTCCAAGACTGGGGTCCCTACCATCTCCAGCAGCAAATCGATGCGACTAATGTGATCAATCCAGCGCATGCAAGCTGGAGGAACCACTGGTATCCTAAAGAAATCAAGGCCAAGCAACTGGCGAACCACTTGCTCACGAAGATAGTACTCCCGACCAAATGGGCCCTTCAGCAGGATCCGCCTAGAAGCGATATCCCTACTGCGCATCAGATCTGCGCCAGCCCAATCCTTCACTCCCCTCCAGACATCCCAGTGGACCGCAGCCATTCAAGGTACAGTATAGTGCAATAAATAGTAAATAGTAATCAGTATGCAGTACAGTAATCAGTAAGCAGTACAAGGTAGTAATCAGTGTACAGTACAGTGAACAGCCATGAACAGAATGTAATACGGTAAACACAATAAAATGATACCTGGTCAGGGGTCAACCTGTCCAGTGAGACCCGAAAACGGTCTATGTCCTTCCCTCCAGCCTTCTTTCCCTTTAGCCCACAGGACCACCGGGCTGCTCGGGGAATAACCAGAGGGTCTGCGGCGGAATTCGCCGGGATATGAAGCCCGAGGAACTCGTAAGTCCACAGCTGCTTAGCAGGGGTATGAATCGAGCAAAGCCGGAGGCATCGACAATGGCCTGGCTAGGAGCAGGGAGTGCATCATACCACTCCAACACCTCCCCGGAGGCAGAAGCTCCGAATCCTCTGACATAGTGGCTAGCCTGAAAAGAAGCAAACAAGCAAAAGATATATAGAAAAATAAATCAAACAAGCAAAGTACAGAAAATGTCTGAAAGCAAACCCTAGGTTCTTGTGTATGTGACGACCCTCCGGTTCTTTCAAGCCCTGATAAATCAGGCAAATTCTCCTACCCTAAGTTCGTGTGTATGTGACGACCCTTCGGTTCTCTCAGGCCCTGATAAATCAGGAAAATTCTCCTAATCCTAGGTTCATGTGTATGTGACGACCCTTCGATTTTCTCAAGCACTAGAAAAAGACTAAGCACCCTAACCCTTGGTTCATGTGTATGTGACGACCCTTCGATTCTTCTAAAAGTCCTAGAAACAGACTAGGCACCCTAACCCTAGGTTCGTGTGTATGTGACGAACCTCCAGTTCTTTCAAACCCTAATAAATTAGGCAAATCTTCCTACCATGGGTTCGTGTGTATGTGACGACCCTTCGATTTTTTTAAAAGTCCTACAAAAAGACTAGGCACCATAACCCTAAGTTCGTGTGTATGTGACGACCCTCCAATTCTCTCAAGCCCTGATAAATCAGGTAAATTCTCCTACCCTAGGTTCGTGTGTATGTGACGACCCTTCGGTTCTCTCAGGCCCTGATAAATTAGGTAAATTCTCCTACCCTAGGTTCGTGTGTATGAGACGACCCATCGGTTCTTTCAAACCCTGATAAATTAGGCAAATTCTCCTATCCTAGGTTTGTGTGTATGTGACGACCTTTCGGTTCTCTCTGGCCCTGATAAATCAGGCAAATTCTCCTACCCTAGTTTCGTGTGTATAAGACGACCCTTTGGTTCTTTCAAGCCCTAATAAATTAGGCAAATTCTCTAACCCTAGGTTCATGTGTATGTGACGACCCTTCGGTTTCCTCAAGTCCTAGAAAAAGACTAAGCACCCTAACCCTAGGTTCGTGTGTATGTGACGACCCTTCGGTTCTTTCAAACCCTGATAAATCAAGCAAATTCTCCTACCCTAGGATGTGATGACCCTCCGGTTCTTTCAAACCCTAGAAAAAGACTAGGAACCTTGAGCTCTGGTACGCTAGGTAGATCTCTCTATCTTTTGTGTTAAAAAAAAAAAGAGTAAAGAAAATCTCCCCCTTTAATGTTGGTATTTTGCCCCTTTTGTCCAAATTTTTAGTATTTTCTTAAAATTTCTAAGAATTATCTCAAAATTGTATCTCAATTTCTATGATTTTCTAAAATTTTTCTCAATTTGTCTAGGATTTTCTAAAACGTTTTAGGTTTTTCTAAGATTTTTATTAAATTTTCTAGAATTTTGCCCCAAGTTTCTACATTTTTTTCTTAATTTTCTAAAATTTTCAAAAAAAATTTAGAATTTTTCTATAAAAAAAACAGCTTCTAAAAATTTCCCTCATTTTATGAAAATATGCCCCAATTTTCTAAAAATTTTTGAATGAATCTGTTTGATTTTTCTAAAATTTTTGGAACAAATTTTCCTAAAATTCCGTGAATTATTGTAAAAATTTCTTATTTTCCTAAGATCTTTGAAAATCTTTCTAAAAATATATATATTTTTCTATTTTTTTATTAACTTTTGAAAAACACTCTCTAAGTTTTTAGAAAATTTGTCCTAGAGTTTAGGATTTTCAGCAACATTGCCTCTAAACTTTTTAGGATTTCTAATAAAATTCTTTATTTTTCATACCCCAATTTCAGCCTCTTAGATTTTTATGTCCAACCCCCAAAAAATAATCAATCCCTTAGTTTTATGATTTTTCTAAAAATAAAATAAAAATTTTTCAAACCCTTTATTTTTCGTGACAAAATAAATTGCTTCTTTTGTTTATTCAAAATTCTAGTGTCCCTAGTGTTTTAATCTCTATTGCAAGGGGTCCCTAAACTAAGACATCGGTATCACACCATCATCAAGGTAAAACACCATTCATCATCATATCAAAACACACTATCATATCATCTGGGAGATCGTAGGCATGCGTCTACATTTCACATATCATAAAAATATGCTTTGGATTGGAAATAATAGGGATAGGTAACCTACCGAAGGTCACTGACAAGAGATGTGGTGGTCGGGCTCCCGCAAAAGAACGTCAGTAGCAACCGCAGCAACAGGAGGCTCGTAGCGTCTCATCACGCAGTATACTATGCGATGAGAGACCGGATCATAAGTATGTGGGTCAAAAGGTGCTGGAACACCCTCTCCAGCGTCCGGATCCAAAAAGTCTGCCACCGCAGCCTCGTCAGCAGCGTCTGCAACCGCTTGTGCCTTAGCAGCAGCCCGTGCCTCCTCCTCGGCTACCTAGCGAGAGGCACGCTCTGCTTCAAGCAGGAGAGCATCCATCGCAACGCTAGGCTACGTAGCAGTGACCCCACCGGCAGGCTGACTGAGGGTCGTATCCCTGAGAGTCCCCATGGAGGAACTCTCAGCAGCAGCAAGACCCTGTCGTGCCCCTAAGTCGTCGTCTCCCTAGTCCTGGCCCGCCATGAAGAGGAATGGGATCACAAATAGAAGAGTAAACATTGTGTGATAGCAAGAAGGAGCAAAAAAAAAACAAGAGAGAGTTTGGAGGCAAGAAAGAGCGAGAGGGAGTTTGAGAGCGCAGGGAGGCTAGAGAGAGAGTGAGAAGGTGAAAAGTGAGCCCACCCTGTGCACCTCAAAGGCCCTTATCCGCGTTTGGAGTTAGCGGCCGCCACCTTCTATTACAGCGACCACCAGGATAGTGAGGGGACACATGGCGACCGCCATGTTTTAGGGGTTTTAAGTGGGCGGCCGCCATGTCAGAGGGATTTCATCTTGGCGACCGCCAGGATGTCAAACGTCACGTCACTTCCGTCATGGCGACCGTCATGTCAGTATATCATAATGACATTTTGGGGTTCCTAAGGAGCTGTTTGGGGGGTTTTGTTATTTTATTTCTAGCATTTGGTGATTTTTACTTCATGTAATTCTTTTTTTTGTCAATAAATAATAAATAAATAAATAAATAATCTTGGGTGTTTATTTATCTAAACTTTTTATTTTGTGTATTCTTTCAAAATAAAAATCTTGGGTGTTTTGTTTTAGTATATTCGCGGTTCTCCACTCCGATAAATTTAATTTTAAGTCGTAACTAGACTTTTGATTATTTTTATCTCACATCTTATCTTGAATTTTTTTAGGCCTTAACTCGACCTATCAAATTCGTGGTTCGTCTTCCGATAAATTTAATTTTAAGCCATAACTAGGTTTTTTATTATTTTTATCTCACATCTTGTCCCGAATTTTTTTAGATCTTAACTCAACCTATCAAATTCGTAGTTCATCTTCCGATAAATTTAATTTTAAGCCGTAACTAGGCTTTTGATTATTTTTATCTCACGTCTTGTCCCGAATTTTCAGGTCTTAACCCGACCTATTAATTCGCTGTTTTCTTCCAATAAATCTAAAATTAAGTCATAAATTTGGCTTTTAATTATTTTTATCTCGCTTCCATCCCGAAATTGTGAGGTCTTAACTCGACCGATCAATTCGTGATTATTTTTCTGGGTAAGATAATTCTTGGATCTTAACTCGATCCTTTTAATTATTTCACCCTCAACCGAGTTCTTAGATCTTAAATTCGATCTTTGACTTGTTTGCACTCCCTTTAGATCTTAACTCGATCTTTAGGATTTGTTCGATCATACCACCATCAGCATCATGTTAACATCAATATCATGTACATTTTGCGTCATATTTCTTACATCTTTGCATTTTGTCCCAGGAACTACGTTTTGGTCTGATCCCTAACAAAAAGGGGTACGTAGGCAACTCGATGAAAGTTCGAGTACGACCAACATCATATGCATGCTTGTGTGTTTGTGGGCTAAGATTGACGGTTCTGTCAAATAGCTGGTGTCTCTGGGTCTTTGATATAACTTGTATCACGCATTGCTATACGAGTCATATCAAAGAGGGGCAACTGTAGACACCCCAATTTGACCCCACCCAATCTTAGGTGGATCCGATGATAAAAACAGGTGGAACAAGTACTTCAGTTCTATCCTTGGAAAGTGATCCGAGCTCGAAATTTGAATCTTAACCATCAAAAACCTTCAAAACCAATAACTTGTTGTCCAAGCAATTCCCAAACATGGCGACCGCCAACTCAATTGTGGTGACTGTCAATAGAACCTTGTGGAACCTTTTCCTACATGGCGACCGCCAACTGGCATTATGGCGGCCGCCAACTCCAAATGGCCTGACGTGTTTTAAAACGTGGCAACATCTCATTGGTTGAAAAACTCTATAAATACCATACTTCTAGTACATTTTCGAGGACATAAAATTAGAGAGAGGTTTAGTGAGAGAAATTCTACCGAGACACCGAGTAATTTCGAGCCCCGACGCCGAAGCCCTACCAAAATACCGTAAGCCCAGTCTCCAAAGTCCTACAACCCTAGCTTGGATCACTACCCGAGGATTGGAGCATTGGAGCACATTCCCCCAATTTGAGGATTCTATAACAATTCAGGTATTCTGCTTGGATCCTCGATCCTTCCAGCTCCATCTTCTCTCTTTTGGAGTGATCGAGTTAATTTTCATGTATTTGTTTTAATTGTATTCTTGCTTTACTTATTAGTTATTACATTTATGTTCAAATTCATGCTTTAAATTATGTAGTTTACTTGTTTTGTTAATTTACTTACTTATATTTTAAGTTTATTATAAATTGTTAAATCATTAAAAAGTGCTAATATTTTTTTTTGACAATTACAACTTATCAATGTTGTTTATTGTTATAATCCAATGCACTAACATAAAAATGGTTGCAATAGTCAATATTACATCCATTTAAATTCTAGTATTTCATTCTTTTTTTTTCTTTCCTTTTACATTAATTTGATGTTTTAGCATTTAATTTTCTTTTAGTCTAAATTTCATTTCAATAGTATTATATTTCATTTTCTTGTTCTAATTAGTTTAATACTCTATTTTATTTTCTTCTAGTTTAGTGTTTATTTTCTTCTAGCTTTATTTTTACTTTTTCTAGCATTTTCTTTATTTTAAATTTTCTTTATGGCATTTTTATTTCCTCTTTCCTTTAAGCTTTAATTTTACATTCCATTTTAATACTAACATTTTTTCTTCTTTTTCTTTTAATTTAATGATTTTTTTGATAACACCAACCTAAAAATTCTTGTAATATTAACATAGATTTTCTTTTAAGTTAATGTTCTTTTAATTTCAATTTCTTTTCATTATCTAGCTTTTATTCCCTTCCTTTTATTAGTGTAACTTTCTTTTCCATTGTTTTATTTTCTTTTAGTAATAGTTTTAATTTTCTTATAAAGTGCCATTTAACATTTCATTTCTTGTAACATTAATATTCTTTTAATGGCATTTTTTTTCCTTTTATTTTGCTAAAACCAAAAATCACAAAAAAATTTTAAGTTAATTTTCATCTTTACGTAATTCATAATTTTTTTAAAAAAATACTCCATTTTTTTTATTTCTTCTATTTTCTTCTCTTTTATTCTCTTTTAAAATGTAAAATGTTAATAGCTAAATTTTCTTAACTTGTCTTTTATATAATATTTTTCTTTTCTTTTCTTCTATTAACAACAAAAAACACAAAAACATAAATATATTTTCTCTTATTCTTCTTATTTTCATCTTTTATGTAAATAATTAGATTTTCTTCTTAATAGCATTTTCTACCATTGTCAAATCTTTTTCTTTTATTTTAAATCTTTAAATTCTCTTTTGTTACAAAACTCTTATTTTAAATTTCTTTGATAAATAGATTTTCTTTCAATATAGCATTTTTCTCTTTTATGCATTGCCTATTTTACATTTTCTATTTCTTTATTGATTCATCGTGTTAATGTTAACTTAGTTAATTTTGATAATATGCAAGTTTTAGTTTCTTTATTTGGAAGCATGTTTAGGATAGTTTGATTTTTTTTTCTTTTGTAACAAATCCATGTTTAAGTAGTTTTGTCAATTTCTAGCATATTTTTATTTTTTTAATCAAGTTATGCTAGTTTAGGTTGTTTCAATATTATGTGGATATGTGCTTCATATATCCTTTAGATAAAAATTGCATACCATAGGACTAATGATTTTTCTTTGACACCTATTTATTTTAGAGTATTATGTACATATCTTATATATTTTCTATATTTGATTTTGGATGTTCTCTTTTTGCCTCTATTTTTTTTATTTTCATACATTTGAGAAATTCTATTAAAGAACCAATGATGATTAGTAGAGGCCAACCTTGAGCGAACGGGGTGCCTAACACCTTCTCTGATTCGTACCTTTGCCTCCGAACTCTCTTTCTCTGGTTAACATTTTAAAGATCAGTAGCCAATTTTGTTTTTCTTCATTTTTCTCAAAAACTAAGTGGCAATTCTATTTTCAACAAAAAGAGTTTTCAAAATTTAATTTTCAAGATGTTAAAAGATTTTTCTAAATATTCTTTGAATTCTTTATTTTTGAACATTTTTTAAAATGACCCCTAAATTCCAAAGCCACACTCAGTGATGGGAAAATCTTCTTGCACATAGGCAAATAATACAAGGGTGGTAGCAATTGTAATAGAAGATGTCACTCTCAGTTTTAGTAGAGATAGGATACTTCTTTTAAAAGATTGTCTTTATGTACCTTCGATTAGAAAAAATTTAATTTCAGTCTCGAGCTTAATAAAGGACAAATATTCTGTTCATTTTGGTAACTCTGTCGTTGTGAAGAAAAAATAAACATTTTATTTGTTCTGGTATATTGGTGGATAATCTGTATGTTGTATCTCATATCTCTCCTACACTGCAATTAACTGAAATGAATAATATATCTAATTTACCATATAAGTGAAAGTATTCTTTTTTAATTAACCAAACATTTTTTTGGCACTTACGCTTGGGTCATATTAATCTAAAAGGATAAACAGACATGTAGTAGAAGGACCTTTGAGTTCATTGGAAGTGGAGACACTTCCAGTGTGTGAATCTTGCTTAGAGGGTAAAATGACCAAGAGGCCTTTTTTAGCCAAAGGTTATGGAGCTAAAGAATCGTTGGAGCTGGTTCATTCTGATGTATGTGGTCCTATGACAATCTAGGCTAGAGGTGGCTTTGAGTATTTTGTAAGTTTCATTAATGACTACTCAAGGTATGGATATATTTACCTAATGCACCGTAAATCTGAATATTTTGATAAATTCAAAGAATTAAAGGCGGAGGCAGAGAAGCGTCTAGGTAAAAGTATCAAATCACTACGATCTGACCGTGGTGGGAAATATTTTTTTGGAGAGTTCAAGGACTACCTATCATCAGAGAAGATTACATCCCAATTGACTGCACCTGACACTGCGTAGCAGAATGGTGTAGCAGAAAGAAAGAGTAGGACTCTTATGGAGATGGTAAGGTCCATGATGAGTTATTCAGGTTTACCCGATTCGTTTTAGAGACTCGCTTTAGAGACAACGGCTTACATTCTGAACTTGGTACCTTCTAAGTCAGTACTTTTTACTTCTATAGAATTATGGACCGGGCGTAAGCCAAGTCTGAAACATATTCAAATTTGGGAGTGTCCAGCCCATGTGCTGAAAGAGAACGCGGGTAAGTTAGAACCGAGGACGGAAGTCTGTTTCTTTATGAAATATCCCAAGGGAATGAAGGGTGGTCTATTTTATAACTCTAAGGATCAAAAGGTCATTATTAACACCAATGCCCGATTTTTGAAAGATAATTATATTATGGATCACATGCCCAATAGCAAATTTATTCTGAAAGAACTAAGAGAAAATACCAGTAGAACGGAAGAGTAACCACAAGTCACTGATATTCCTGTAATAAATGAATTATAGATTATTAGAAAGTTTAGCCTCTCAATTGGAGATGTCCACTATATATAATAATTATAGAGATGTGTACAGTAAAATCCTAATGGGCTCTTATAGCTAACGGGCCTATCTAGAGATATTATATACATACATCTAATAATATTACTAACGCTCTCCCTCAAGCTGGAGTATAGATATCAATCATGCCTAACTTGTTACAAATATACTAAACTCGTGGACCCACTAATGACTTGGTAAAGATATCTACGAGTTATTATGTTGTCTTTACATGATCCAAGGATATAATACCATTCTAACACTTTTCTCGAACAAAATGACAATCAACTTTAATATGCTTTGTCCTCTCGTAAAATACACGGTTATTAGCGATATGCATAGCTGCTTGATTATCACACCACAACCTTGTAGATTTTGTCATAGGCATGCCAATCTCTTATAGGAGCTGCCGTATCCACATAACCTCCGTAGTTTCCGTTCCCATGGCTCGGTACTCAGCTTCAGCACTTGACCTTGCTACAATGGCCTATTTTTTGCTTCTCTAAGAAATCAGATTTCCTCCAAGAAATATAGAGTATCTTGAGGTCGATCGCATATCACTAGGAGATCCCACCCAATCTGCATCCGAATATCCCTCCAGGTTGAGGTGTCCATGATTCTTGAAAACCAGTCGTTTACCGGGATTAGTTTTCAAGTATCTCAATAAACAAAGCACCGCCTGTCAATGATTTATTCTCGGAGACTCCATGAACTGACTCACCACACTTACCGCAAAGACAATGTCTGGACGTGTCATGGTAGTGAGATAATTCAATTTTTTCACTAGTCGTCTATATCTATCTGGATGAGAGAACAACTCACTATCATCGTCTTTACCCAACTTTTGACCTAGATCCATAGGAGTATCACTGCCTCTGCTCCCTTGAAATCCTGCCTCGAAAAGGATGTCGAACACATATTTTCGTTGGGAGAGAAAGATACCATCTTTCTTCTGTGCCACTTCTATGCCAAGAAAGTACTTAAGGGTCCCCAAATCTTTGGTTTAGAACTGGCTCTGTAGGAAGGTCTTCAAATTACTGATCCCAGCAGTGTCATCGCCTGTAATCACAATGTCATCAACATATACAACTAGCATAAGAAATCCATGTCCCGAGCGACGGTAAAAGATACTCGGATCTTTCCCACATTGGTGTAAGCCAAACATCTAAACTATGGAACTAAATCAACCAAACCAAGCCCGTGGTGATTGCTTAAGGCTATAAAGGGAGCATTTGAGGGGACAGACTTTTCCATTCTCCTCCTGAGCAACAAACCCCAGAGGTTGCTCCATGTAAACTTCCTCTTGTAGATATCCATGTAAGAAAGCATTGTTGACGTCTAGCTGATGCAAGGGCCACCCGCAGGTAGCAGCTAAAGAAATGAGCAAGCAAACAGACGTCATCTTAGCCACGGGCGAGAATATATCAAAGTAATCCACTCCATAAGTCTAAGCATAACCCTTGGCCATCAATCGAGCTTTCAACCGGGCTAACGAACCATCAGGGTTGACCTTAATAGTGTATACCCACTTGCAGCCAATAGCGTGCTTATTTGGGTGAAGGGCAACTAGCTCCCAAGCCTGATTATATTGCAAAGCTGCCATTTCTTCTGCCATAGCCCGACGCCATCCAAAATCAGTGACGGCCTCTTGTATGATCCTGGGAAGAGACACAGAATCTATGGTGAAAATCAAGCACTGAATAGAAGTAGAAAGTCCCTTATAAGATTGCACATAAAGAGGATTGACACGACATTGGCGATAACTTTTACGATGAGCAATAGGAGCATTACTTACAGTCTCAGGAGAGGATGAGCTTGGATCCGATGATGGGATGACTGGCTCGGTAAAGGCCGTGGGAATAGGCTCACCATCTGGTAGAGATTCTGAACTAGGAGCTGGAACCTGCACTTAAGTAATACGATATAACAAGAAATCAGCATCTCCATGGGATGGAGCAGGATTCGACTGGACAGAAGACGGATGACACGATTGTGACTCGATGAAGGTAACATCACATGACACCACAAATCAACCAAGATCAGGAGAATAACACCGATATCCCTTCTGAGTTCGTGAATACCCAAGGAAGATACACTTCAAAGCCCGAGCATCTAACTTTGAAATGGAGGGATGAGTGTCAAGAACATAACATACACAACCAAAGACTCAAAGGGGAAGGGAAAATAGACACCATTTGGGAAAAAGGACAGAGTGCGGGGTCTGGCCTTAGAGAATAGTTGATGGCATCCGATTGATCAAGTAACATGCCGTATGGACAGCTTCACTCCAGAATTTCTTCGGTACCTTCATGTGGAACATAAGGACACGAGTCACCTCGAGAAGGTGATGGTTTTTCCTTTCTGCAACACCATTCGGTTGTGGTGTATCTGGGCAGGATGACTGATGAATGATACTGTGCTAGGTAAGAAATGTTGACAGCTGATTTGAAAAATATTCTCCACCGTTGTCACTGCAGAGGCATCGAATGGTAGTATTAAATTGATTCTTCATTTCTGCATAGAATGATGAAAATAGGGAACATAATTCAGACCAGTGCTTCATTAAATATAAAAACGTAACTCTCGAATAATCATCCACAAAGGATACAAAATAACAAAAGCCCAATGTCGAAAGTACAGGACACGGACTCCACACATCTGAATGAACAATGTCAAAAGGGGAACTAGCTCTTTTATTTAGTCTCAGGTAATATGGCACATGAAGGAGCTTTGCAAATTGACACGACTCACAATTAAATGGGAAAATGAATTTCAAATTTGGACACAAAACTCTAAGACTAGACACTGAGGGATGACCAAGATGGCAATGAATATCAAAATAAGATGT
>JAUMHN010427677.1:0-12578 GCA_032360265.1 Heliamphora ciliata
CTCACCAACTTTAAACCCAAGACACCACCCTATCGCCTGCCCCGTAAGGTTAACACAATACCACCGCACCCAAACTTTAAGCCGTATATAGACCACTGCCATCGTCCTCTTAAAGGACCTCTTCCTGTCAATACGTTGTCTTAGAACGACCAAGCCGACCACACCAACAACATCTATCATCTTTCTCATAAGCCTCATACACTCGCATTCACATTCTTACCATGCACCATACATTCCACATAATCTCCTATTCTTGAAAATGACGACCGAAGTCACAAAACTCTTTTCCATAAAACTTCCCAAATGTCGTCAAATCTTCGTTCACCACATCACAATTACCATCGATATACATCTCCTCTTACATATTCACACATCACTTAACAACTAACCCATCGATAACATCTTCTTCCATATACCCTTTCCACATACGCCTTTAACTTTTATCAAGAAACACAAATCAGCATCACGCCACAAAGAAAATACAAGGGTCATCAATCTGACCTTCACAAATCACAAAATACCACGGTGGTTATTAGCAACACCCCTCAGGGTAAGGGACACTCCCAACCACGTGCCTAAGCACAGACTTTCTAACATACTTTAGGCCGGAGATTATTACGCTCCCGTCCACTATGTTTCCGTCCACTATGCTCCCGTCCATACCCAATCTCAGGGTACACGGCTCATGACACAGCACGGCTCAAGACATAGCACGGCTCATGGCGTACATAATCCTCAACGTGCCTAAAACCACACCTCATATCCATCCATAAGCAACAACTTCCAAGGGGTTTCAAACAATCTACCATACTTGTTCATCAAACTACTGGTAGCGCGACACATAACAAGCAACTAACTACAGTCACCCCCCATTCTCCTGAGTACAACACACTCCAAACAACCAATGCTCATCTCACGAGCTTACACCCACCATAATTACTAACCACTGGGCCGTACTTCCACAACCCACACCACCATCCAAACCACAACTCGTCCTAACCCCACGGGCATAACATCTACAACAAGGGCATCACAACACCCAATTAAATTAAACTCCACTTAACCTCTTAATGCTAAGCTACACACTATCCAATACCTAGTCACATCACATCAACATATATTTACATACCGAGGGAAAGCCTTAGAGTAACGCGACAATCCGAGCAACTAATTTAGATTTCTCATAGAAAGAACGTTGGCCAAATGCTTTTCTATTTTGAACCCCAAAGTAGTTGATTGGACGCCATATGGCATGCCACATCACCCGAAGACTCAACCCTCCATGCTCATAAAACACATAGCATGCGCAACACAATTCAATCGTAAACTCACGCAAGCGTACAATTCATGCCATGTAGTGGTGCCTAATCTCATCAAGCAGGTCACATACTAAGGTTATCGTTACATCCCACGGCTCATAAGTATTCGAACCTAAAGCTCTGATACCATTCTGTCACGCCCTGATTCCCCGGGGACCCATGAACTAATCCCAAATCGACTTGTATCAGAAATTATCCATGGAAACATTTGTTTTATTGACGGTTTAAACTCAAAATACTTTTGAAAGAAAATAAAGATTTTCGACAAGAAACCATATTCTCATACATATCAAATTACAATCAAACACTTTGGGTTTCCAAGTGTCCATTAAAACCACAATATCATTACAGTAATCCGTTTCTATTTATATACAAACATGATATAGAACAAAAAAGGATCTTTCTTCAAGCCCTTCTTACAGTGCTTTCCTTGCCTTGGTTTCGCCTCTGATCCCCAAGACCTGAAATGGTTTGGTAAATATACGTGAGTCGAAACTTGTAGGATATAGATCAACTCACATGTAATGCATGATTTGTGAGGTGTGATGGGTGCAACCGAAGTAAAATGCATATTTTTACCAACTCATTATTTCATCACACGTACACACCCACGCACGTTAATTCATTCCCATTTATTCCTTCACATTATCCATATCATCATTCTATTATCCGATTTTTCACAAAAATTATATCACATTTTCTGTACCCGATTTATCACAAAACCGTATCACAATTAATTTATCATAGTTAATGAACCGATATCGGGTGCAGCTTATAGAAACCCCTCCCTATATCTCAATAGACTACGCGAAGCCATTGGTTAATAGATAGCTCTATAACTTACCACGATAAAACACCATATTTTGGGGGCTAACACATGGGCATGTAATCCCCATCTTGAGCAAGTTTCTGATCTTTCACCGCGGACCCGCCAGGCCAACTTAATCCACATTAATTCATATAGTTCATTATTTGTTCATTTTTCACAAAAACCTGGGAATCCAACCCACAAACGGTTCCTCTCCCACTCATTACCATACTATATCATTATGATTCTCGACCCAAAGTTACCATCACAACTTTGAGTATTCAATTTCTCATTTCCCAATGTTTACTATACAATGTCTCATTTCACAACTTTTGTTACACAGTTTCCCATAAATCACAGTGTTACCAATTTCTCATAACACAAGGTTGATATTAGAGTATCACATCAATTTTATAGGAATACACCCATCATATATTCATATACATATATTAATTTGAAACTCACGTCTAGTGTAAAGAAAACTCAATCAATAGGTCCAATACCTGCATCCCAACTCAATCTAGATATGTCCATAGATGGGCCATAAGCTCAAGGGACTAGGAATTTAGTAAAAAGGGCCCATACTAATGAAAATATGTTTTTCCAAAATATTCGGCTAAAAATGGGTGAAAAATAGTTAAGAAATTTTGACATACCCACACTATTTTAATCATAACATTTTCTATAACATGAATTTTTTTGTGAGAGTAGTCTTGATGGAAAGAGGATTTCAGGGGAAGATATGATTGAACAAAGTTGGCCCTGCACAGTCAGTCCGCTCGAGCGAACGTTGGGCGCTCGAGCGGACGTCGGGCGCTCGAGCGCCCAACTCTCTGCCAGTTGAGCGCTCGAGCGGACAAGGCTCCGCTCGAGCACGCTAGTGCCCGAGAAATACCCAAATTTTATCATGTTTTGTGTTTCAACCTCCAATACCCTTAAATCATCGTCAAACATGTTTCAAATCTTGATTTTTAACCCAAAAACATAGGATTCATGTCTCATAAACCCCATTTATGCAATAATATCTCAAAATCAAGCTTACTCCTTTCTCAAAAACCTCATTCCCATCAAACCCAACACAATACACCCACAAACTTATTAATCTATTCATCAAACTTGAAATTAACTCAATTTTTTTTATGCATAGAAACAAAACGTCAACCCAAATTTTAACATACATATGAGAAAATCTAGCTCCTACCTTAGATTTGTTCAAAAGCGTGAATTCCCTCCAATTTCTTCTTTCTAGGGTTTTGATGTTGAAAGATCTTGGCTCCTTGATGCTCCATCTTCCACCTCCTTGCTCCAAAGCTTGGTTTCCATCCTTGATCTCTCCCCATCAAGCCTCAAACTTCAATTTCCATGGTGGAGGATTAGGGTTTCATGGTAGAGGTGGCTTTCTCTCACTCTCTCTCTCTAGAATGGAAGAAGAAGAGAAGAGGAAATGAGAAATCAAAAGGGGCTCACGTGGGTCAAGTGTGTGTGTACACACATATTTATAAAAACCCCCAAAATATCTCCAATGTTCAAGAATGCTGCAATCATATCCCGATAGTCCGCTCGAGCGGTGACCCTTGAAGCTGAATTTCACGAATTTTTTTAAATTCAACCCGAACTTCCAACTTTGCTCACCTTTAAATATTTTGAATTATTCATTAATTCCACCATAAATGAATAACATTTTATAGCACCCATGCCCACATTTAATTTTGTCTACTTACTTAATTAAAAACATAAAATCACAAAATAAATACGTACTAGGTTGTTACATTGAATCTTGGAGTGATGCGACTTGCCTTCGGGCGTCCAGTTAACTATTCTGGGGTTCGAAATAGAAAAGTGTTTGGCCGACGTTCTTTCTATGAGAAATCTAGATTAGTTACCCGGATTGGTGTGTCATTTCTAAAGGTTCACCTCGGTATGTGAATGTTTGTTGATGTGATATTTTTTTTTTATTATGACTTATGTATTAGGTGATTATCGAATGTTAGGGATTCAAAGAAAGTTTATAAATATCCTCGGAGGAGAAAGGGATGGATTGAATTTATTGCTAGGATATTAGTTCCTACTACAGGAAGGTGAGAGTTAAGTCGTAGCTATGGTGTGGTATGAGCCGAGAATTGATGGTTATAGATTTGAACTTTGGAGCTAAGAGTTAAGCATTTTAGTGTGTAATATGACAATAAAATTCTGGTGTTAGTAGAGCATGGAAGATAGTTAAATCTCAGTTATCTGTAGACCACCATATTGATGAAAGTCATACCTTTAGTAACCCCATAACTAGGTAAAGTGGAGTGTTGGGATCTTTTGAGATATGGATATATGTTTGTTGATGGCCTATGATTCTAAAGCTATGTATCTAGAGATGGAACAGATGAAGGAGTAATAACTATGCGTCTAAAGCATTTTAAAAGCTTAGACAATTTCTATAAGACTGAAAAATTTGGATTAGTGATAAGATGTCATTTTCATGGATTGGACCCATATCAAGGGATGACTTATTTTAACTCTGCTAAAGAATTGTTCATGTATCTAGAAGGTTGGTGGAACCAAAAACATTATTTAATGAACACCCATTAGGATATTGTTATATAGATGGAACTTTTAAGAAGGAATGTAGCAATTGAATTCTTCAAAGTGATTATGGGGTTAAATTACAAACTAGAAGTTCTCTGCTGCTGGTGAATCAGTTGGTATGTTGGTTGTAATTGTGTTGGTTGTAATTGCACAATAAATTTAAAAAATGATTCTCTTGACTATCGGGTAGTATCGTATATGAATGATTGCGGTCATTGGAGAAAGTATTGTTGAAACAATGTTGGGGTAATGGTAGTTGAGTTCTTGGTTGAGTATAATAGGTAGCAAAGGTGTATGAAAGTTTGGGGTTTGAGACTAACCTTAGTGGTCATGTAGAACGCGTCCGGTGGATTTAACGTCGTGAGCTTGAATGAGCATGCCAATCAACATAAAGACGAATCTCGATGGGTTAAGTTCTGGTCATGAGGGTTAATTATGTGAGATACGGTAAAAATATAAAGATGTTCACTGAATGGTGAATTGTGGAAGATCAACAGAAAGATTTTGATATCAAGAACTATTATTGAATTTCGGGAACAAAATTCCCCTAGGAGGGAAGGTTGTAGTGACCTGGTACGTTTTTATTTAACTGATTAATTATTTTTTTAACGTAGTTAAAATTTTTGGGGACAATTGGTGATTTATGGGGTTCGAAAATTTATTAATATAAATTAGAATTAAATAAAAATCAAATTGAGGATGAATTAGAAAGTTGATGGTAAAAAAAGGGGGGGAGGGAAGAAGGACGTTGCATTTCAGCCGAAGCTGAGATGCTTCTGGAATAGTGGAAAAAGAGAGAGAGATCGAGAGGGATTGAGAGAGAGACCGAGAGGAATCAAGAGAGAGAGAGAGACACATATATGAGAGATTCGTAGCTTCCCCCCTTCCCCAGACACCTTCTCTGTTTGTCGATGGCAGAGAGGAGAGAACGGAGAAACGCGCACAACACACCGCCACCGTGCCTCCCTCGCCTCACTGCCACGAGTACCGGCGCCGCCTCCGTCACCTAGCACCACCGGCGAGCTCACCCCGACCACCACCAAACAACACTGTCGACGGCGCCATTATCTTTTTCTTTCTCCCTTTCGATTTTCTTGGCTTCTATAGTCGTGAAGCCTTAGGAACCACGTGTTGCTCTCCAACAATTGGTGAATCGAGACATCCATTCAAAGGCCGCTGGAGAAGAACTAATGCATAATCAACTCATTTGGAGCTTCATGGAGCTGCAACCTAAATTGGCCAAGACTCAATGTCGCGCCCCAAGCTCCGAGCCACGTGAAACACTCATAAACAACCATATATGATACCCAACCCGAGAATATACTCTCAATTTAAACCATACATGCATTGTGTATAAACGCCAAACGGCAACATTACACGGCTCCAATGCCCGAAAAACATGTTATAACATACATGTAACAAAAGAACAAAAATGGAAGACTACAGCTCTTCCACCTCACCAGCACCTGCAGATCAACCTCTGTGACCGGTACCTGAAGAAAAGCAAAATCCCACACCGTGAGCCAAAGCTCAGCAAATTCTAAACAATGCATGCAATATAAGCTAAAAATGCTGAATAAACGAAGTGCAATTTTTGACTCTCTTTCAAGCCATTAAAACAGTTTGAAAACAGTTTTAGATCATGACTTCCCAGAGCCAGAAAACCATTTTCACATGCAAGGGAAAGCGAGGATAAAAACCATTTGTCTACTCATCAGAGCCCTGAAAACGATTCAAGTATTACGACTCCCGCAGGCCGTTAATACAGTATTTCGACTACCATAGGCCGATAATACAGTTTTAAGAAAATTGGTCTATCTGTCCTAATATGCAGTACATGCAATCCATGAACGCGTGCCTCTTCAGGACCTCGTTTCAGCCTTTAAATATCGCACACACACCCACTCCCGTGCCTCATCAGGATCTCGTTTCAATCCGTCAGATATCGCACACCACGCACGCAACCCATGCAACCCATATCTTCACAGACTTTCACCGTAGGACCACAGCCCCAAATATGCCAGCTTTCGCAGCCTACCACGTGCACCAGCTTTCGCAGCCTACCTCATACACCCACACACGCACACGTGCATCATCAACCAGGATTTACATCTACTGGAACATAGATTCATCTAATCCATTTCATACACATATGCAAACCTAAACCAGGATTTGAAGCATACAATCATGTATCAACACGACGTTCCACGAACCACGTCACATGCATATAGAACTCTAGATTTTAAAGCATAAACCACGTTACACATAACTATATCTCCTTATGTAATTCACTTACATATTCCATACATAAATAAACAGAGTTAAAAATGCACATAACCATATAAAACCACATCACGACACCACCCGCCGAAACAAACCGACAACCACTTAGGGGACAACCCACACGACCACCACTAGCCCAAACACTCACAACACGGCCATCACAAACCCACAACTCTCACCCGCGCCAACGCAAACCCGACATCAAACCATGCACCTAACCGTGCATCAACGAGCCGTATCTACCATGCACATCACCCATGAGAGCAACACCTAAACGCACACCCGAGGCCACAACACGACCCCCGAAACCACCACACAACCAACCAAACCCCAAAAGGGATCCACGGGTATTTAAATCAAGTAATTCCCATAAATTAATCAATTGAATACCATAGGACACCAATCGAAAACCAATGAATCAACCCAAAATCACAAACCAACAGCCCACAACTTTAGTCGACTGAAAAACACATTGGAAAAGCCAAAATGCCCAAACACATGGTTCAGTCGACTGACCCCATGAGTTCAGTCGACTGAACACCAAGAACCATGATCTAGTCGACTGAACCTATGAGTTCAGTCGACTGAACCCACCCAAAAACTGATTCCGAGCTACGGGTTCAACCTCCAAACACCTGAATCAAAGCTTCCAAACAGCGGTTTAACACTCACAAATATCCACACACCTAGGCCTAACACCCAGACCACCACAGAAACACCCGGCACTCGATTTCATCCACAGAAATCGTCGAAAATGAGTTTTAAACCCAAAAACCCAACTTTGAAACAAACGTAGATCTACAGCAATCTACCTGTTAAAAACACACATGTTTACCCATAGCACCCTTATACAGCAGTAGGGTGTAGAATCTTACCTCGGTGAGTTCAAAACTCGACGCCTCGAACCACGTGTAAAATAGAGCTTTGCCGAAATTGAAATCTGACTAGATGGTTGTGTAGCCCACGGCGCCAAAAGCAAGGATCCACTATTGGATCGTTAAAAACCGAGCCCTAGGCCCCTGAGAACTTAGAGAGAAGGCAGAGAGAAAACGATAAGCTTACTGGAGAAGTTTTGGAAAATATTTTTATGGAAATATCTAACTCCAGATATTTATAGACCTCCAAAATAATTTTTTTTTGAAATTTCGAAATTCACGCCGTAACACCCCACGGCCCCCAGAACCTTCCCCACATGCGTCTTTATCCTCAAACATGTATCAAAAGCATATAAAACATGTTCGAAAGAAAACACGTAGCGCGCGTCCGAAAATGCCGAAAAAAAGAAAACGGGTCAAGATCTCACAACTCTACCCCCCATAAAGGAATTTTGCCCCCGAAATTCAACTCAAGGTCAAAACGACAAATCGTCGATCACAATCGACACGGCATACGAGATGGTCAGCCAAACCATTCCTAGGATATAGTCAAACAAGGTCAAGCATCCTAAACAATGGCCAACTGTCTCAAAGACACAAGATTTACAACTCACCCCGACCTCACATTATCACCAACCGCTGCCTCAACACAGCACACCATCCTCGGATCCATAACCAACCCCAAACAGATGCAATGACGAATCTGACTCAGAGCTTGCATACTCAGAAAGTACCTCTGCTCGCTGAAGGTATATCAGCATCCTCCGGCACGACCGGTGCCCTAGATGAACCGCGAGCTGCAAGAGAATACACTCGGGGCAACCCCACTCTGTCCTATCCGCCATAACTCAGCATTGTCGGCTGCCGCACCAACTGAACTGATGAGCTCCCACCTATCATCCGAGAAGTCTGTACTACGGAAGGTTGCTGTCGATCCTACGTATACGTACCCACTGATGTGTCCTCCCTACTCGGCATACTACCCCTCTGAGGATAATTCCTACGAATATGTCCAGACTGTCCACACTTATAGCAAACTGACGGTTCCCTCCCCTACGGCTGCACTGGAGCCAAACCCTGGGATGGTCTCAGTTTTAAACAATCCGCTGCACGAGGCCCCGACTGTCTGCATCGATAACAGATCAACTCCCGCTGCTCCACCTCCCATACGAAGCCACAGATGGTGATGGCGCTAAAAACTGCTGTGATCCAGGTGGATAATAGCTAGAACTAGAGGACTTCTGTCTCTTGGTGGAATGCCCAGCTGTCTGTGCCTCCGTACCGCCCTGTGATGTCCTGGCCTCCCTCGAAGCTCGAGTCTCAACCAAAGCATTATCAACTCTCGCTGCCGCCTCCACCAACTGTCTGAACACACGATATCCCATCAAAGCTACTCGCTCCTTGATCGCCGGCGTCAAGCCCCGCTCAAACCTCATCAAAAGGAACTCATCTGTGCACTCCACCTTCGGTGTAAACCGAGACAAGCTCGTAAACCTGGCCTCGTACTGCATGATGTCCATCGCCCCCGGGGTAAGAGAATAGAACTCCTCTCTGCATAAGTCTCTCCTCGAAGTTGGGAAATATCTCTCCAGAAAGACTCGTGTAAAAGCAGCCCATGTGGCCCCCACTATAGTCCTAGCATATCTCCACCACTGATGAGCATCACCTCTCAACTGAAAGGTGGCAAAAGAAACTCACAACTAATCCTCCACAATCTACAATGTGTCCAGGATCCGAGTTGTCAACTCCAACCACTCTATCGCCAAAAGAGGATCAGGATCTCCAGCAAAGGTAGGTGGATCCATGCGCCTGAACTCCCGCATCACCACAGTAGCCCTCACCTCAGGAACCCTCTCCCTAACAGGCTCACCCCTGGCAACCAGCTGCTGGATAGAACCAACCAGCACACGCAGCAGCTCCGTTGCGTCCATCGGTCCCTAGGGAGCATTAGCATCCCCAGTATTAGGGATAGGAATATCCCCTTGGCCAACAGCACGGCCACGGCCTTGACCACTGCCTCACCCTCTCCTCACCGACATCACGTCTATATGAAAGCAAAACAATATATAAGACGTAAGACATCGCATGAACATAAATGCTAAACACTTAGCATGCCAACACATAGCCACATAGGTTCATGCTAAACAACTCCACATATACCGAGGAGAACCCACAAGAATGACACGTCAATCTGGATAACCTACTTAGATTTCCTGCTAGAAATCACGTCAGCTAAACGCGTTTCTAACTTGGATCCCAAGTTTGTTGATCCAAACGCCCAAAGGCAAGACTATCACTCCTAAGATTCAACCCCCATGCTCACATATACACATCGTTCATGTATGACTCGCATACTATCACGTTCATGTTATCAAAGCATCTAAACACATGCAGTCAAGCACACGCAATCAACCTCACACGGTGTTGCAACCTCTTCCCATGGCTCATAGGTATTCGAACCCAGAGCTCTAATACCAAGTTGCCACACCCCAAGCTCCGGGCCACGTGAAACACCCATAAACAACCATACATGATACCCAACCCGAGAATTTACTCTCAATTTAAACCATACATGCATTGTATATAAACGCCAAATGGAAACATTACACGGCTCTAACGCCCAAAAAATGTGTTATAACATACATGTAACAGAAGAACAAAAAGGAAAGACTACTGCTTTTCCTCCTCACCAACACCTACAGATCAACCTCCGTGACCGGTACCTAAAGAAAAGCAAAATCCCACACCATGAGCCAAAACTCAGCAGATTCTAAACAATGCATGCAGTATAAGCTAAACATGCTCAATAAACGAAGTGCAGTTTTTGACTATCTTTCAAGCCATTAAAACAGTTTGAAAACAGTTTTAAATCACGACTCCCCAGAGCCAGAAATCCCTTTTCACATGCAAGGGAAAGCGAGGGTAAAAACCATTTGTTGACTCATCAGAGCCCTGAAAACGATTCAAGTATTACGACTCCCGCAGGCCGTTAATACAGTATTTCGACTCCTGTAGGCCGATAATACAATTTTAAAAAAATTGGTCTATCCGACCCAATATGCAGTACATACAATCCATGAACGCGTGCCTCTTTAGGATCTCATTTCAACCTTCAGTTATCGCGCACACACCCACACCCACACCCGTGCCTCATCAGGATCTCGTTTCAATCTGTCAGATATCGCACACCATGCACACAAGCCATGCAACCCAAATCTTTACTGACTTTCACCGTAGGACCGCAGCCCCAAATACGCCGACTTTCGCAGCCTACCACGTGCACCGACTTTCGCAGCCTACCTCATACACCCACACATGCACACGTTCATCATCAACCAAGATTTACATCTTCTGGAACGCAGATTCATCTAATCCATTTCATACACATATGCAAACCTAAATCAGGATTTAAACCATATAACCATGTATCAACACGACGTTCCACAAATCACGTCACATGCATATAAAACTCTAGGTTTTAAAGCATAAACCATGTTACACATAACTATAACACCTTATGTAATTAACTTACATATTCTATACATAAATAAACAGAGTTAAAAATGCACATAACCATATAAAATCACATCACGACACCACCCGCCGAAACAAATCGACATCCACTTAGGGGAAAACCCACACGACCACCACTGGCCCAAACACTCGCAATGTGGCCATCACAGACCCACGACGCTCACCTGCGCCAACAAAAACCCGACATCAAACCACGTACCTAACCGTGCATCAATGAGCCGTATCTACCATGCACATCACCCATGAAGGCAACACCTAAACGCACACCCGAGGCCATAACACGACTCCCGAAACCACCACACAACCAACCAAACCCCAAAAGGGATCCACAGGTATTTAAATCAAGTAATTCCAATAAATTAATCAATTGACTACCATAGGACACCAATCGGAAACCAAAAAACCAACCCAAAATCACAAACCAGCACCCCACAACTTCAATCGACTGGACCCAACCTCCAGTCGACTGAAAAACACACTGGAAAAACCAAAACGCCCAAACACACGGTTTAGTCAATTGACCTCATGAGTTCAGTCGACTGAACCCCAAGAACCATGATCCAGTCGACTGAACCTATGAGTTTAGTCGACTGAACCCACCCAAAAACTGATTCTGAGCTACGGGTTCTGTTAGAGCCACGCAGCCGAGAAAGTTCGATAAACGACGTCGTGACTGTAAAAAATGACGTTGTGCGATTTTCATGAAAAACTATAAAATAATCTGATATTGTATGATTAAATATACCTTCAAGAAACTTGAACAAGTTACTTTGATGCTGAACAACGATTCGAGACGACCCAACAATCTTCTCACGTATATCCCGACGCACGCGACGATCCCGGCGAGTGGGCACTGATTCGGATCTTCGTGTATTCTTGTCTTGGTTTCTTTTCACACTTATCTCCAAAAGAAAAAATATGGATTGCCAAAAGGGAGAGAGAGAGAGTGGCAGCTAGGTTAGGAGAAAATTTAGGGTTTTTGTTTTGAAGCCTCCTCTTATAGTATAAAAGAATATATTATATTAAGTATATATATCCACACTTTCCTAAAATGATAAGAAGAAATATAAACTTAACATAAAACAAACCCATCTTCTCCCTGTTTGGGCCGGCCACCTAGGGAGTAATCCCTAGGTGTGCCAAATTTCAAAACCGTCCTCCAACAATTTAATTTAATTCCTG
>JAUMHN010427688.1:0-12578 GCA_032360265.1 Heliamphora ciliata
AATTCACGACTTAAATGGAAGTAGACACACCATCGATGCGGTTGTAATACAGAGTTTTAGTAGATCTGTCTTGATTACGGGGAATAGATAATAGTATCGTCTATTATTCCGACTCGCTGTGCTAGTACACTTTGTGTATACTGAACAAGACTACATTGGGGTAATTAATTTTATACTGATTATATAAATTGATTTATACCCTATGGTTATTATGAGTGCTTAACCTCTTAATTCTGAAATAATTAATTATTTACGTATATTTGATATTCATCATTTTGATTCACTAAAGGGTGCAATCTTTTACGTGTCTATAATCCCGGTAAGTTTGATAATGATATTAATTATATGGTATATATTAATTATTGATGAAATTCACGTTATGAAATATCAGGATTGACGATATCCTCTTACGAAAGTTTATAAGTTTTGATCGAGCCAAACCCTACAGGAAAATTTAATCATTCGGCAGTCAAATAAGTTAAACGGAAGGTTTTAAGGATTTATTAAAGAAACCGATTAAATATAATTGTCAGTAATTGAATTTAATCGGCATGTATCAGGAATCCTAACGTGGGAAAAATAAATAAGCATTTAATAACTGGAGCTCGAATATTCGATTTTGAGAATATTGCTGGGAATGAAATTATAATTTTTTAGTGGATGAATTATAATTAATATTTTTATAAAATTGCTTCTAGGTTAAGGTGAATTTTTATAATTATATTAGGAGCTCAAGTCATATTTATATCATAGGCCCCTTTTGCAGCCTATTTATATGCTGCTATATAGCCTTGGCCACCATATCTCATTATATCAGTTAGGGTTTCTACATATTCTCTTGATGGCTAGTGGGGATTGTGAAGAACACATTAAAGGTAGTCCACACTACAAGCGTGCTATAGCATTCGGGAATACAACAAAAGTCTTGAATTTGGAGTTTCAACTTGAAGTCTACAATCGCGAAGGATTCTAGACTTAAAGTTGTTGCAACAATTGGAATCAATTCTACCAGATTTTATAAGATATAATTTTAATCTAACTTTGGGAGTATATACCGGGTTTATTTTTTATCGTTTGACATCAAAATTTTTTAATTTGGAACCGATTTTGGTGTTTGCCCATCTAGTTTTTTTTTTGTGTGTGACTTAAATCATATTCTTAATCAATTGATCTTGGCAGTTAGCCTCCAACAATTGGTATCAAAGCCAACTTTGAATATGAATAGGGTTTAATCGAAGGGTTCGAATAGCTTTAAATCTGTGCTAACTTAATTTTGCAGGCGATCTAATTCCGATTTTATGGTTGTTATTTATGTTTTCATGTTTGATTGAATGAATGAATAATGATTTAATTATTTATTTTTAAACCATGAAGGTTGATTGTGGCTATTTTCTTGTAAAAGTTTTATGTTCTTCATTTTTATATTGAATGTGAACTCGAAAAAGACATAGGATTCAATGTAAATATTTGTTTTTCGATTCTAGTTTTTTTTTAAAGTTTTTTTGTAAGAAAAATTAAAGGGGTATTGAAGAACAGGTTGAAGAATGAAGAATGCAGCAAGAAAACCATGGCGACAACGCGCGGAAACAACTGCGTTGCTGCGCAAGCCAACCCTCGCTCGCGGCGCAAGCTAGTGTGCTCCTGGCGCTGCAACGCAGGGTAGTGGCTGGGCAGCGGCGGCGGCAGTGGTCCGCAGACAGCGGCGGCGGCAGTGGTAGGTGTGTGCACGAGGCGGTGAGGCTCGACAGAGGCAGCACGACGAGACGGCGGCAGCGCAGTGCAGGGGTGCACGCTCGAGGCAGCGGCAACACTGAGTAGCGCGACGCAGGCGCAACGCACGGCAGCCTGTCACGGCGGGGGGCAGCGGTGGCAAGCGATATGGGCTCGACGACAGGTGGTTCAGTTTCAGTCTGATTAAGCTTCAGAGTTGTACCTACAGGAGAAGTCTATAGTTCAGTTTCTAACATGGTTACTTGGTGAACAGGATTCTTTGACTCAAAAGAGTTAAAGAATTACCATAAAATCATGATATATTTTATACTTTTATTTTTGTTATTGCGTGGTTGTTTTATTTGGTTTATTATTTCTTCTTTATTTTAATTAATTCTGTTCAAATCGAAATTAAATTTTGTAATGAAAAAATTAAATAATTTTTTTAATTGAAATTAAGTTTTTTTTAAAGAAAAATTTAGAAATTTTATTTATTGAAAAATTACACGTTTAAGATAATTTTAATAAATCAGAAATATTAGAAAAATATGGTAATTAATTTCATTTTTTGAATTAATTAAAAATGAAGTTTAATTTTAATTAATTATGTTTTTCGGAAAAAAGGTGTAACTAGAAAATAAAATAAAATATTTGGTTTTTGTTTAAAATTAATTTTAAATACCAAAATCTTTTGGAACGTGTGATTTTCGAAATTAATAAATTTATTTTAATTAAACAGTTTTTTCTAATCCTTAAAATGTTTTAAAAAACTCAGTATGAGAGAGAATTTATTTACAGATAAATATCGCGGTCTCCAATACTAGTTCGTAGGTGATGTAATTAATTTTGTGTGTTGACATTTGTGCCTTACTCTCCGTCGGACAAAATTAATTATGGAATCGCCAGTACGAATATCTTTTTGAAATAATTCTGGATAATCGTTAGTGTGAATCACTTCTCAATCTGAATGGTTCATTGCGAAACAATTGATTCAGGATTAAGTGGTGGTTAACACTTAGCCATAAATAATAGTATCATTTTCATCTAAGACATTGCTATTATTTTATAAGACCGAAGCTACGTCAGCTATTTAATTTTACTTGGCGAGATCTATTACCTAGATAGTAAAATTAATAGAAAGTGGTATGTTTGGACAAATGTTGAATAGTAGACGACTTTTCCATCGAGGCATGCTATTCACAGTGTACCGGGCTGTTGGCAAATATTTTTTTTAAATGGTAGAGGGAACCAATTTTAAAATTAAATTCAAAAGTTTTGCTCATCTTAATTAATATTTTTTTAATTATGTAATTCTCAAGATAAAATAAATTTCAATCTTCTCACATCTATATTAAAAAAAAAAAACAAACTTACGGTACCGAATTATGTTGACTGAAAATGAAATTTGAATATTGTTTTAACTGTTGAGGACTTCAAATTTATGTTAACTGAGATTTGTTCACTAGTACCTAATGATGGGGCAACCGAACAGAAAATTCGAATTTGTTAGAAGTGGGAGAAAGATGACCAGATGGCTCGCTACTATATTTTATCTTCCATATCAAATGTACTACAATATCAGTATCAGTCTATACCCAGTACCTATGACATGATTATGAACCGCAAAGAGATATTTGGGGATCAAAATCGTTCCGCTAGGCATGCGACTATGAAATTTTTGATGAACACGAGTATGGCTGAAGGCACCGCAGTTAGGGATCATGTTATGAAAATGATCATTTTTCTGAATGAATTAGAGATCCTAGAAGCTGAGATTGACGAAAAACCCAAGTCAATATCGTACTCTAGTCGCTGTCTGATAACTTTAAGTAGTTCTGTCTTAATTATACAATGAAAAAACTCAATTTTTTCCTGACAGAACTACTTAAAAAATTTCAAGCAGCTGAGGGTGTTCTTAGAAAATCAGGCAGTGTGTTTGTGGCTGACAAATGTTCTTCCTCTAAGCCGAAAGGCAAGAAGAAGAAAAAAATTTAGAAATAGGAAGGCACAGGCTCAAAAGCAGTTGAAGGGCCAAAAGCTGGTGTGAAAAAGCCAGAAGAAAAGTGTTATCACTGCAACCAGGCAGAGCATTAGAAAAAGTAGTGTTCAGTTTTTCTCAACAAGTAGAACAACCAAGGTAATTTCTGTTCACTGGTTGTTAAAACATATTTAATGGTGTTATCTACTAGTACCTAGTGTGTAGATACAAGAACCACTAATCATATTTATAATTCTTTGCAGGGATTCCAGAAAATTAGGCAGCAAATTAGGTAGCTCAGTAATGGGGAGATATACCTACACATGGGCAATAATACCAGGGTGGCAGCAGTTACAGTGGGAGATATCACTCTTACTTTTAGTGGAGATAGAATTTTAACTTTAAAAGATTGTCTTTATGTATCTTTTATTAGAAGAAATTTAATTTTAATTTCTAATTTGGTTAAGAATAAATATTTAGTTTATTTTAATAACTCTGTAGTTATTAAAGAAAATAAGCGTTTCATTTATTCTGGTACATTGGTGGATGATCTGTATGTTATATCTTCTATCACTCCTACACTACAATTGAATGAATTGAATAATACATCTAACTTATCAAATAAGAGAAATGAACCTTCTTTAATAAACCAAATGTATTTTTGACACTTATACTTAGATCATATTAATTTAAAAAGGATAAATAGTCTGGCTAAAGATAGACTTTTAGGTTCATTAAAAGTGGAGGCACTTTCAGTTTGTAAATCTTGCTTAGAGGGTAAAATGACCAAGAGGTCATTTTTGGCTAAAGACTATAAAGTTAAAGAACCGTTGGAACTGGTTCACTCTAATTTATGTGGACCTATGACTATCCGGGCTAGAGGAGATTTTGAGTACTTTATCACTTTCATTGACGACTACTAAAGGTATGGATACGTTTATTTGATGATCTATAAGTCTGAATACTTTAAAAAATTTAAAGAATTCATGGTGAAAATGGAGAGGCGTCTGGGTAAATGTATCAAGTCACTACGATTCAACCGTGGTGGCGAGTACCTTTTTGGAGAGTTTAAGAATTATTTATCAATAGAAGAGATTACATCTCAATTGACTGCACCAGGCACTCCACAGCAAAATGGTGTAGCTAAAAGAAGAAATAGAACTCTTGTAAAGATGATAAGGTCGATGATGAGTTATTTGAATTTACCTGATTCATTTTGGGAATTTACATTAGAGATAACAGTTTACATTTTGAACTTAGTACCTTCTAAGTCAGTACCTTTTACTCCTATAGAATTGTTGACCTGGTGCAAGCCAAGTCTGAGAAATATTCAGATTTAGAGATGTCCAGCACATGTGCTGAAAGAGAACGTGAAAAAGTTATAACCGAGAACGAAAGTCTGTTTCTTTGTTGGGTATCCCAAATGAACAAAGGGTGATTTATTTTATAATCCTAAGGATCAAAAGGTCATTATCAGTACCAATGCTTGATTCTTGAAAGAGAATTATATAATAGACCACAAGCTCAAGAGTAAAATTATTCTAGAAGAATTGAGAGAAAATACTAGTAGAACAGAAGAGGAGCTACGAGTCATCGATATCCCATGCCCTCGTCGTAGTGGGAGGATTATCGAGACGCGTGCTGATCTTGAACCAGTTCAGGGTGCTACCATTGACATGCCAGTTTCACAACTGGGGCAACATATGGATCATGGTACACGGGGTTTAAAATTAGCACAGCGTGCCACTGCTAGTATACGGCGCAGGTAGTGCCTCGTCATAATGAGAAAGTTGTTTGTCAACCCGATCGGTATATGTTCCTAGGAAAGTCTATCTCGACAAAACTAGATACTGAACCCTACAACTACAATGAAGCGCTCTAAAACAAAGATGCAAGTCTTTGACAAAAGGCTATAATTCAGAGATAAAATCTATATATTCTAATAAGGTCTGCGAACTTGTAGAACCACCCGAATGGATAAGACTTATTGGATGCAAGTGGATCTATATGAAAAAGAGAGGAGCAGACGGAAAAGTGAAAACTTTCAAAATTAGGCTTATTGCAAAAGGGTTCACTTAGAAAGAAGGGATCAATTATGAAAAAATCTTTTCGTCTGTAGCTATACTTAAGTCTATTCGAATTCTCTTAACCGTTGCGGCTCATTTCGATTACGAGATTTGGTAGATGGACGTCAAGTTGGCTTTTCTTAACGAAAGTCTTGACGAGTGCATTTATATGATGCAACTAGATGGTTTCATAGCAAAGAGCCAGGAGCACATGTTGTGCAAACTTAAAAAATTCATTTATAGACTCAACTAGTCATCTAGTTATTGGAACACTTGGATTGATCAAACCATTAAGTCGTATGATTTTGATCAAAGTCCTGATGAGTCTTGTGTGTATAAGAAGCGTGATGAAAATATGGTGATCTTTTTAGTACTTTACATGGATGACATTTTACTTATCGAAAACGATATAGGGGCATTATCTTCGGTTAAAGTATGATTATTCGGGCAGCTCGATATGAAAAAATTAGGAGAAGTCAATCGCATCCTTAGGATTAAGCTTGTGTGAGATCGAAAAAAGAGGATGTTGGACTTATCACAAGCTAGTTATAACGACACCGTCCTTGCTCGTTTTAGCATGTGAGATTCTAAGAAAAGGTTTCTTCCTTTCAGGCATAGAATCACTCTATCCAAGGATCAGTATACTAAGACACTTAATGAGACAGAAAAGATGAAAGTGATTTCTTATTCTTCGGTAGTGGGAAGTCTCATGTATGTTATGCTGTGCACTAGACACGATATATGTTTTGTCGTTGACATGGTTAGCAAATATCAGTTTAATTCATGGTAGGAGTATTGGGCAACGGTAAAATATATAATCAAGTATCTAAAAAGGATTAGAGATTATATGTTAGTTTACTAAGCAGATAGTCTAGTACCTTTGGGGATGGACTTGGATTTTCAGTCAGATAAGAATTCTCAAAAGTCTACCTCGGGATATGTGTTAACCTTGGAAGGTGCAGTTATAAGTTAGAAGAGTATTAAGCAGTCCTGCATTGCTGATTCTACCATGGAGGCTGAGTACATGGCAGCTTCTGAAGCAGCCAAGGAGGCCGTTTAGCTCAGAAACTTCATACTAGATTTGGATGTGGTGCCTTTAGTATAGTTGAATATTACACTTTATTTTGACAATAGGGAGCGGTTGCCAACTCAAAGAAATCAAGAGCTCACAAGAAAGGAAAGCATATCAAGCAGAAATATCACTTGATACGAGAGATTGTATAGAAGGATGATATTGCCGTGACAAAGATTGCATCAGCAAATAACCTTGCAGATCTTTTTACAAAGAGCGTACTAGCTAAGACTTTTGATAGTCGTGTAGAGGACACATGAGTCAGATATATGGCAGCATGATTTTGAGTATAAGTAAAAAATTGTCATGGCTGTATACTAAAAATCATAAATTTTTTATTTTTAGTATTTAATTTTATTTATTAATAAAATTATTTTTTCATTTTAATGAGAATCTTAATAAGTAATATATGCGATTTTATTATTTATTTAATATTATGCATGAGTGTCTTTTATTCTACACAGTATTTAATTTAGTGTGTAGAGTTCGACTTACACACGGAAGACCATATTATCGATTTTTGCATAATAAAAATTTTTAGTTCACGACTTAGATGGAATTATACACACTATTAGTACGGTTATAATACAGAATTTTAGTAGATTTATCTTGGTTATAGAGAATAGATAATAGCGTCGTTTATTATTACAACTCGCTGTACTAGTACACTTTATGTGTATTGAACAGAATCACGTTGGGGTAATTAATTTTATACTGGCTATATAAATTAATTCACACCCAATGGTTATTATGAATATTTATACTCTTAATCTCAAAATAATTAATTATTTACGTATATTTAATATTCATTATTTTGATTCACTAAAGAGTGCGATCTTTTACAAGTCTATAATCCCGGTAAGTTGGATAACGATATTAATTATATGGTAAATATTAATTATTAATGGAATCCACATCTTGAAAGATTGAGATTGGCGATATCCCCTTAAGGAAACTTATAAGTTTTGACTGAGTCAAACCCTGCAGGTGAATTTAATTATTCGGCAATCAAATAAATTAAGCAGAAAGTCTTAAGAAATTTATTAAAGAAGTCAATTAAATATAATTGTCAATAATTTAATTTAATCGGCGGGTATCGAGAATCTTAACGTGGGAAGAATAAATCAGCATTCAATAACTGGAGTTCGAATATTCGATTTTGAGAATATGGCTGAAAGTGCAATTATAATTCTTTAGTGAAATGAATTATAATTAATATTTTTATGAAATTGCTTATGGGTTGAGTTAGGTTTTCATAATTACATTAGGAGCCCAAGTCATATTTACTCTACAAGTCTCTGTTATAGCCCATTTATATATTATTATACAACCCTGGCTACCATATCTTATTATATCAGTTCGGGTTTTCACGTATTCCCTTAGTGGCTAGAGAGGGTTGTAAAGAACACATTCAAGTTTGCCCACACTATTGACGTGTTCTAGCATTCAAGAATACAGTAAAAGACTTGAATTTGGAGTTTCAACTTGAAGTCTACAACCGCGAAGGATTCTAGACTTAAAATTATTACAGCAACTGAAATCAATCATACCAGATTTTGTAAAGTATAACTTTAATATAACTTTGGGAGTATATACTGAATTTATTTTTGATCGTTTGACATCAAGAAGTTTCAATCTGAAGCTAATTTTGGCATTTGCCCGTCCAGTTCTTTTTTTTTTTACTTAAATCATGTTCTTAATCAATGGATCTTGATAGTTAGCCTCCAACATGTTTATCATCCTAGCTTGTTATGAGTTACCCGTGTGATTACTACGCTTCTTGTTTTGGTTTTTCTCTACTGTTGTGGAATGTGTCCTTGTTATAAGATGTATCTTGTATTGGTAATACTTTACCCTGGTCTTTGGAGTTGCAAGACCATAACTACTGTTGAGCCATAATTTTTCCTTGATTAAAATTCATTTTAAGAGATCTTGTCTCGCTTAAAAATCTTGCATTGTGGTAAATCATCCTATGGCACGAGTGAGTTCGTTTCCTTTGAACTGGATGTTCATTGTTTCTAAGCAGGAATGAGTATCCCTTTGACTTCCGTGTTGGACATGTGTTTAGTGATGAGAAGATTTGGAGTTTTGTAGCCCTCAATCGATCATGAGGACTTAAACGAGGACTTAGTTGTGTGTAAGGTGGGATGCGTGTAATTTCTTGTGAACGGTGTCAAGTTTCAACAACATGTGTTTTTAGCTTAAAGGAATAATCCTAGGTGTGTGTTTCGAGATGAAGATTAGTTACGAGTTACTTCAAGTGAGAGTTTTAGTTAATGCAGGCAAAGAGTAGGAAGTGTTTGAAACCAGTTTTGGTGGTGATTTGATTTCGTGATATGCGATGGATCGTTTTGGATTGGGCACATTTGGTGTGGGTTATAATCCAGTAGCACGGTGGTGCGAGATGGACCTTGGCTCAATAGCATTTGGATATCCTTAGTGTTGGTGAGATCTTTCTCACAGAGACGGTCGATGTGAATGTTTATTTCTCGAGAACATACTTACATAGTTATATTATTATTCTTGTATATGGGGATACAGTAGCATCTCGACGTTAGAAGGGCCTTATGCGCACCATGTTTTTGAGATCGTTGGTGATAGAAGGAAAGGATGTTGTTTTGGGATCTAATGTTCAATTTTGGGAAATTTTCTAAGTGGGGAGAACTATGAGACCCAATTCCGTTTTAGTTGATGTAATTAAATATTTACGTAATAATTTACCTGTGTAGTATAATGTTTAAGCATGTGTGCCTATTATTTATGTGTGGCCAGTCGTCCCGGTAGCTTTTTAATAAACTTTGTTAGACCTGCCTGTATACGCGGAGGTTCAAGAAATTTAATTCTGGAATAATTTAAAATTTTGGTAATTTTTAAAAAATATAAATTTATAATGTAATATAAAATTAAAATATTAATTTCGAATTAGTTTGAATATTCGTATATGAAGTAAATACATCGCAGAGGTTTGGGGGTATTTTTAGGCATTATTGGAGCAAGTGACCTAGGGATTTGGAGCTAAGCTTCCAAAAGAAGCTACTCCCCTCCTCCTTCCCAACCGAATGGTCTTTTCTCTCTCTCTCTCTCTCTCTCTCTCCCCAACCGGAAGACTTTTTGGAGCTTCCACTTTAAAAAATTTGAAGGCTCCAAGCTAGAATTTGACCTTAGATCAAGAAGGAAAGTTTGCTCTACTCACAAAGAGCTTCAACCTCAACTGAACAAATTTTAATTTCGATACGGTTGAAAATTTTGTGGATATTCAGGTTTTTGATTTTCGGCTTAACAAGGTAGGATTCTTACTCCTCTTTGATTCTTTGTAATATATCTGCAATTTATTTTATTCTATTTCATGTTTATGCCATGAAAAGTCTATGGTTTTGAAACCCTAGAGTTGTGTGTGAGTTGTGTTGTTAAAAATAAACTTGGGTTGCTTGAGATATGATAATAATTGAAACATAAAGGATATTAAATTTGTGTTTTATCCATGGAGACAATAGATTTGCATTATTTGAGAATAATGTGTTTAAATGTGGAGTTAAATTGAAGTTTGATTTCAATTTTGAAATCATAGAGATATGATCTTGTTACTTTTGGATAAAATCCACATGAATTGGGGTTATATTGAAAACCTTGTTGGATATAAAATTTGGAGTTTTATTGAAAGCCTTGTTGGATATGAAAATTGGAGTTTTATTGAAAATCTTGTTCGGTAAGAAAATTGGGAGTTTTTCTTCTAAAATAATTGGACTATCGAAATTGTGAAAATTGAGATATATTATGGTGTTTATGAGGAGTGAATTGGCAACCATGTAGTGGATACATGAGTGATTAAGTAAAAACCATAATAATAGTTGAGGGATCTCGTTCTTTCGAATGGTGTTCCCGAAAAGGGGGTATAGGCGCTCAGTTCCTTCGGATGGTGCTCTCGAAAATATGGTAGAGGTGCCCCATTCCTTAGGTGTGATTGAAAAGGTGGCAATGTGCGTAATAATAAGTTATTTACCGATAGGAGGTTAATTGGATTATACCATGATGTGGTTATTTTGTATATATTTATATACCGGAATATCGTCGATTGAGAATGGTTTGGTTAATGAGATAGGTACCCATATTGTTCAGCGTAACCGTAAAAAGGTGTAATTGTGCGATGATATATGTTTATACGAAGCTATGCGGATTGAGTTATGGAAATATGATGGTTTGAAAATTATGAGAAAATCGGATATTTTGGGTTGAGTTTGTTGATATAGAATTCTTAATTGCATATTGAGCATGTTTCTTCTAGATTGCTTAAAATCCTATTGAGCCTCGGTTCAAGTTGTTTAAATTCATATTTTACAGGCATTGAAGATGAGTATTCGCTATAGAAGAATTCAAGCACGTTTTGGGAGTTGTTTTGCATATTGGCAAGACTTTGTTTCTATGTTTATGCCGTAAACTCCATTAATCAAGTTATAGTATCTTTAGTTATTGAATATTTTGGATCGTTGGGTTATAAGGCCTTAAAGCCAAGTATTTCGTATTTTGAATGAATGTATTTTATGTATAATCCTCGTGGGAGGCTTTTAAATTCGTATTTGGATTATATCTCAGTGGTTTGGAGTTGGTTTTAAAGATATTTCGTAAACTAGAATTCTTCCTTTTCAAAGAAGTGGTTGGTAGAAAACTTTTAATGAGAAAGCAGTTTTTTGAGTGTGCTATCTGGTGCTAGACCGCTCGAGCGGTCTGTCACCAGAAAGGAGTGAGATTTGGCTCTACCAGGTGACCACTTGAGCAGTCTTGGATTTGGTCAAACGGGCTCGCCTAGGCTAGGTCCGAAGTTTGTTTTCTTTATATAAAAGTATCTTTTTTATCTGGGCTCCATTTTGGGACCCCTCTTATGTTCAAATTGAAGTCTTGAGAGACTTCTTTTCAACAGTTTAAGTTTCTTTTCTAAAATCATTTGGAGGGAAATGGTTTGGATTGAAACAATGAAGTAAATCGGATTTTCTTCTAAGTTTTCGTTTAGGTTCAATAAATTGTTGCGCAATGTGGTTTTAACGTCAGTGGGACCTTTTTTAGTAACTCTCTAACCCTTAGGTCTTTGTTGTGAGCCTTTCGTGGGTTGTTCACGTGCCTCGAGTTTTGGAGACGTGACAATTGGACTGTTAAAAAAGATTACATAAATAAGATAAGTATTGTAGGGTTCTTTTAGAATAGAAAAATAATAAACAATAATGTAGATGTGAAATATGCGAAGTAGTCAGAAACACAAAACGAAGGGAGATAAGATTGGGTGAAGGAGAAGGCTAATTGAGTACGGAGTAATAGCAGTATGAACAATGTTTAGGCTCTTCAAATCTGATTATTCCTGGAAGCATCACTTTCCCTCCTATTAATAACACTTAGAGGAGTTATGTTAGGATTGGGATATGATTTTTTAAGAGATATAATTAGAATATGAAAGGTGATCTCGGAGAATCAAGGAATTCTATCCGACAATCGACCAGGTAGTGTTCTACTCCAACTCAACTAAATCGGCCGACAGATGCCCCGTGGGTATCCGACCCACTTGAATCTAATACCCAACCCACTCGGGTCGAGTGACTCAGGGGTCACTCGAGTGACTCGAGTAGGAGGGTCCCATAATCCGACAAATCCTTTCCTTAGCCACCAAACCACATGTCTCCCAACGTCCCATGCAGAATTGTACTGCCATTGTCTTCGTTGTCTCTGGGACAGTCTTTCGATTCTCAAAGGAATCTACAATCATATA
>JAUMHN010427699.1:0-12577 GCA_032360265.1 Heliamphora ciliata
CCATTGACGACTCAAAGTACTGTATATTATCTGAACACAATTAATCAATCACTTCGGGATTAAGAGTTTGTGCAATATATGATAATACGAGATGTGGATCAATTCATATAGTTAGTATAGAATCAATCATCCCGTTGATCCCGCTCAATACACTGTAAGTGTACTAACACATCGAGCTCAAATATCGAATTCCCAAAACCTGAACTCGATCCATTCGACCTAGCCAAGACCAGCTACTATAACGATGTACTATAATCGTACCAATAGAATGTATGGGTCCATTGCGATTATGAGCCTACCTGTATAATCTGTCAGAATCTTTGACCCGATCTTCCGTGCAGCACGCATCGAGTTAAATACTGGACAGAATATACGGACTATGCATTCATACTTCACAAATATAAATATGAAATCATAAATGCAAAATCATCTCAAAATGTTTCTCATTAATATGCTAGGGATCCAGAATAAAATACATAAAAAACTTGACTTTTCAGTATACATTCCCAACAAAGAACACTTGAAGTATATCAAGTGTGTCAACACCTTTGAACAAATGGTTTGACACCCTAACTGTTTGATGAAGTTGGTTTCAGGTATTAAGAATGTGTGTCGACACAAATAAGTTTTGTGTCAACACAAAAGAGCCGAAGCTCTCAAGACTCAAAATGGGTCGACACAAATCGATTTTGTGTCTACACAAAAGTGTTTCTCACTTTCGATATTTGAAACTTTGAGTCAACACAAATGCAAAATGAGTCGACACAAAAGAACCGAGGCCACCTATAGATTTTGGGTGTCGACACAAATTGAAAATGAGTCGACACAAAAGTTTCAAGCCCACTTGAGGAATTTTAGTATCGACACAAATGTCCGCTTGGGTCAACACAAATATACTGAGGGTTCCTGCAGAATTTTAGTGTCCACACCTAGAAGTTTTGAGTCGACACAAATGGTCCTGTCCCGAGTGCTAAAGTTCAAATGGGTCGACATCAAACCCAAAGGTGTCGACACCGTGGTGTTGGTGAGGAAGATTGCAGAAATTGTGTCGACACCTCAAAAGATTTGTGCCGACCCAATCACTTGAAGATTCTTGCCCTAGGCATTTTGTGTCGACACTAGAGGTTTTTGTGTCGACACCTGCGACGCAGATTCAAATTCGTAGCAGACTTCATCGGTTAAATTTTTTGCATTTAATACCTTCACCTACCTCTAACGGTCATGAATGCACAAGAGTTTATATAAGGAGTAATTTCTCAGCATTTAATCTCTTTGGAGTTTTACAATCACTATTCTATTGCTTGAATCAATCTCAAAATCCTCAAGCTCTCATTTATTGCTAAAGCTCCAGCTCTTGTTCCTCATCTTTCTTTACCATCTCATTTATTATAAATCAATTTCTGTAAAGAGAGTGAATGTTTCTCATTTATTACTTCATTTATTGTATTCAAGGGTGAGTCACCATTTATCCTTTGAGTGAGTGAGTAAATCTCATCAAAGAAGAGTTCAATAGAGATTAGAAAAAAATAAGAGATTATTTTCGTAGGATTTTCTTGAAGCTGTGGTAGGCTTTTGAATGTGCCTGTAAACATTCGATAGCTCAAGCGAAGTCTTGAAGTTGTAAAAGCTTGGAATGCGACCATGTAGCATTCTACAAAGTGAAAATTTTCAAGAGAAAACTTGAGAAGTGGACGTAGGCTTAGAAGAAGCCGAACCACTATAAATTCTCGGTGTCTGGTTCAATCTCTCTGTTCCTAACCTATTTAATATTTGCATTGCTTTAAGATTTAATTATCTTGCTATATTTGCTTGCTATATTACAAGGTTATCGAAAATGTTTTAAAAATTATTATTAATTTTTTAAGATCCAATTCACCCCCTTTTGGGTTGTCTAGAATGAACAGATACGTATCGGGAGGAGTTTGTCTCCCTTACTCAAATGAATCTGACAGTGGTCTAATATGAAGTCAAGTTTACGAATTTGTCGCGCTTTGCAGCCAAAAAGGTGGCAATGGAGGAGTTGCACACCAAACGGTTTGAAAGGGTTCTTCAACCCTCGATCAAGGATAAGATTACGGCATTGGGGTTTTGGGTCTACACCAAGCTTCTGGAGATCACTATCTGGGTTGAGAACGTAATGGCGGAGAGCTACAAGATTAGAGAGAGCAAGTCACACCAGGGAGCTTTTGGTGCTTAGTCTGAAGGGTGCCAGGTGAAATGGTAGAAATCAGGGTGATCGAATTCTTATCCCATGGGATCTCAGCCACAGCCACGGTTTACACCTGCACCATCCATGGGTTCATCTGGGTGTTCTGAACGTCGGGAGATGGTATGTTACACATGTAGATAACCTGGGCATCGTGCTAGGGACTGTCAACAGAGAGGACAACAATAGAGTCAGACTTAGGGGAGGGCCTTGTTCTCTTTTTTTCAGTATGGTCAGCAGGCCACATTCGTTGAGACTGCCCTTAGTGAGGGAATACGCAGAGTGCTCCGAGAGCACAACCAGAGCAGAAGTCTCAAGGATGATAGGGCTACGGGTTATCGTAGCAGCAATCAATAGTAAAGTTAGCTAGGACCGTAGGAGGGGCTACTTCAGCCCAGTCGATGAGATAGCCTGGGAGTAAGAGGAATAGTAGGCAAAACCAAGGACGAGTGTACGCCCTTGTGGAGCCTAGCACTTCAATGGCACCTACCATGCCGGATGTCGCAGCTAGCTCGTCGATCATTCGAGGTACATTCCTAGTGTACCATTCTTAGGCCAGTGTTCTTGTAGATACAAGAGCATCGCATTCATTCATCTCATCCGCATTTGCATCTACGTTAGGGTTAGAGGTAGACGTGTTGGGTAGCGTTTTGCGTGTAGAGATGCCGATTAGTGGGGTTGTTGTGCTGAGGCATGTGTGTAGAGCCTGTGAGATGGAGATCGCCGACCGACGTCTAGTATTCGATTTCATTCTACTCGATATGGCCCCGTTCGATATCATCCTAGGGATAGATAAGTTGATTAGCTTTTGCCTCTTTATCGATTGTGACTGACGCCAAGTGTTTGTCTGGACATCTAAGGGAGATGCCCTTATTTTTTAGGCGATCAAGATGATGGTGTAGTTCCTAGACCTCTTAGTTTACAAGATCGAGGCAGTCTTAGTCTTCATATTTTAGTTTTGTCTACGTGTAAAACGAGTTCCATTCGTGGGGAGTTTTCTTCTGTGGTTTACAAGTATCCAGACATTTTCCTAAACAACCTATTTGAGCTTCTACCACAGTGAAAAGTTGAGTTTTTCATAGACCACATTCCGGGGACCACCCCCATCTCTATGCATTCGTATCATTTTGCGCCGGCCAAGTTGCTAGAGTTGAAGATGCAAGTCCAGGAGTTGTTGGACAAGGGTTTCATCTGCCCTAGCATGTCTCTTTAGGGAGATCTGATGTTGTTTGCAAAGAAGAATGATGGATCTTTGCACCTTTGTATCGATTACCATAAGTTAAACCACGTGACCATTAATAACAAGTACCCTATGCCCTGTATTAATGATCTGCTTAACCAATTGAAGGGTTCATGTTGTTTCTCGAAGATCGACTTGAGATTAGGCTACCATCAGTTGAGGGTCAAGGAGGATGATATTCATAAGACCGCCTTTCGCACTCGATATGGGCACTTTGAGTTTCTAATCATGCCATTCGAACTGACTAACGCACCGGCGACGGTCATGGACCTTATGAACCGTATCTTTCACCCATTCCTCGATAGGTTTGTGGTGGTGTTTATGGATGAAATCCTCATTTATTCACCATTAGAGGAGGCACATGAGGAGCATCTTTGGATTTCTCTACAGTTGTTGCGGGATCATCGATTATATGCGAAGTATGATAAGGGAGAGTTCTGATTGCCTGAGGTGATGTTTTTGGGGTATACGGTTTCAGGAGATGGGCTGGCAGTGGACTTCTCCAAGATAGAAGCAGTGATGAGTTGGGAGAGGCTGAAGAACGCGTTCGAGATTCAAAATTTCTTGGGCTTGGCGGGTTACTATCGGTGGTTCGTGAAAGACTTCTCCAGACTTGCGGCTCTTATGGCACGCCTTACGCAGAAGGGAGTTAAGTTCGTGTGGGCCGATGGTGTTGAGTTCTCCATCCAAACCTTGAAGGAGAGGCTAATCAGTGCACCTATCTTGATCGTGTCGGAAAAAGAACTTGGCTACGCCGTGTATTGTGATGCGTCACATGAAGGGCTAGGTTGTGTGTTGATGCAACTAAGCAAAGTGATTGCTTATGGGTCGAGACAGTTGAAGACTCATGAGAAGAATTATCCAACCCACAACTTGGAGCTCGCGGCGGTGGTATTTGCTTTGAAGACTTGGATACATTATCCGTATAGAGAGTGCTTTGAGGTGTTCTCCGATCATAAGAGCTTGAAGTACTTGTTTGTATAAAAGGACTTGAACTTGCGTTAGTGGGGATGAATGGAGTTTTTGGAAGATTATGACTTTAACATACAGTACCATCCGAACAAGGCAACGTGGTGGCCAACGCCCTTAGCCGAAAGTCTTTGAACTCTTTAGCTCACATTGCCATGAGAGAGTGGAGCATGCTTAGAGAGGTTGGTGAATACGACCTACACCTTGGTAAATCCGGTGATTGTGCCACATTGTTCATGGCAGTGTCCTAGTCCCCTCTCGTCCAGCGCGTTATGGAGGATCAAAGGTAGGATGCGGAGAGTGTAATGTTTAGAGATCGAGTTTTGAGTAGCGAGGATGCCAAGGGGTGGACTATCCATTCTGACCAAAGTTTGAGGTTTACAGGGAGGATCTTTGTGCCGAAGTCGTGTCGTGATGATGTGCTTTGTGAGTTTCATCACTCTCGCCTTGCAGTGCATCCAGGTGGCACTAAGATGTATCATGACATACGTTGACAGTTTTGGTGGAGGGGCATGAAGAAGGATGTTTCTTTTTTCGTTTCACGTTTCCTTACTTGCCAGCAGACGAAGGTCGAGCATCAGAGGCCGGTAGGTATGTTGCAGCCGTTGTCGGTGTCCAAGTGGAAATGGGAGAATATTACCATGGACTTTGTATCGAGACTTCCTAAGTCGCCAAAGTGACGTGATGCCGTTTGGGTTGTGGTGGACAGATTAACCAAGTCTGCACACTTCCATTCTATCCGCATGATAGACTCAGTTGATAAGCTTAGTAAGCTTTATGTGAGTGAGATTGTCAAACTCCACAAAGTACAAGTTTCTATCGTCTCAGACCGAGATCCCCACTTTACTTCATGTTTTTGGCAGAGTTTACAGTCAGCTATAGGGACGAGTCTACTTCTTAGTACTGCTTTTCATCCTCAGACAGATGGCCAGTCAGAACACAACATTTAGATACTTGAGCATACTTGCGAACGAGTGTTCTAGACTTTCATGGGTCATGGGAGAACCATTTTTTGTTGGTAGAGTTCGCCTACAATAATAATTACCAGTCAAGCATTGAGGTGGCGCCTTATGAAGCATTGTATCGTAAACCTTGTAGGTCACCCATTTGTTGGGCAGACGTTGGGGATATGGTAGTGTTGGGGACCGAGCTTGTACATGAGACCACGGAGAAAGTTGTTCCAATTGGTAAACAATTAGTAACCGCACAGACTCGTCAGAAGATCTATGCAGATAAGAGGAGGAGACCGTTGGCGTTTGAAGTAGGAGACCATGTGTTCTTGAAGATCTTGCCACACAAGGGTTTGATGAGATTTAGAAAGAGTGGAAAGCTATCACTGTGTTTCACTGGGCCTTTTGAGATCCTTGATAGGATTGGGTGTTGGAGGTAACACTGCCAAGATCATTGTTTTTGCAAACGATTTTCGAAAAAAGTTAACTAGACGGGCAAACGCCAAAATGGGCTCCAGATAAAACTTTTGACGTCAAACAATCAAAATAAAATCCATGCAACCAAAGTTAATTTAGAAGAATACATTTTGTCGATTGATTCTTCAACTATAATTTGATTCCGAGTTGAAGCTCCTGTCAGATTTTCTACTATATTCTCTTACGCGATCCTCGAACGTAGTGTGTGCTACTGACTATTGAGAACTCATACTAGCAGAACTCAAATATATTTAGTCTTGAAAGACAAATTATAAGATATCAATATAAAACTGGTTCAATCTACCCACATATATATAGGGTATAGTAGGGACCTGGAGAGTAATTATGAATAAGACTTCTAGTGGAACATAGATACCTACCAGCGGTTTCTACAATTATGGAAAGACACTGAATTACAATTCACACGACTAAAGACCTATAATTGCACTCTAACCCATAATCTCAAGACCTTCTTGTATTGAGTTCATGTTATTAAATGCTTACCATGTCTCCCCATGTTAAGATTTTCGATACCCGCTAATTAAATTTAATTACTGACAATTTAATTTAATCGGTATCTTGATATTCTTCAAACCCTTCTACTTAACATATTTGACCGCTAGATAATTAAATCCACATGCAGGGTTTGGTTCGGTCAAAACTAATAAACTTTCTTAAGTGGGTATCGTCAATCTAGATCTTTTAGGACATGAATTCCGTCAATAATCAATATTCGCCATATAAATAATATCGTTGTCCAACTCACCGAGAATATAGACTCATAAAAGATCGCATCCTCTTAATGAATCAAAACAACGAATATTAAATATACGCAAATCAATAATTATTTCAGAATTAAGACAATAAGTATTATTCATAATCTCCATAGGTGTGAATTAATTTATCAGTCAGTATAAAATTAATTACCCCAAATGTCCCGTTCAATACACACAAAGTGTATGCTTATTTCTATCTAAACTATGAACATAAAACTTATATTCTGCAAGAACCTAAAATCTAATCTTCTGTGTGCAAATCGTACTCTATACACCAAATTAAATACTATACAGAATATCAGACATCCATGCATAACAAAGAAATGATATACATATATTGCTCATAAAGATTCTCATAAAATAAAAAATTAATTTTTATAAAAAATAAAATTAAATACTAACAACATGATTTTTAGTATACCAACCCTAACAATCTCCCACTCATATTCAAAATCATGCTGCCATAAATCTGACTCCAATGCCCTCTACATGATTATCAAAAGTCTTAGCCGGTAAGCTATTTGTAAAAAGATCTGCAAGGTTATCTTCTGATGCAATCTTGGTCACAGCAACATTACCTCTCTGTACAATATCTCGTATCAGGTGACACTTACGCTCAATGTGCTTACCTTTTTTATGGACCCTTGGCTCCTTCGAGTTTGCAATCGCTCCGCTATTGTCACAGTAAAGTGTAATAGCCGACTGAACTAAAGGTACCACCTCTAGATCCATCAGGAAGTTCCTGAGCCAAACGGTCTCTTTGACTTCTTCAGAAGCTGCCATATTCTCGGCTTCCATAGTGCAATTGACAATACAGGATTGCATGATACTCCTTCAACTTATAGCACCAATGCTTCTGCCCTGGGTTAGAGTGATATCTGCTAAGCATGCCAATGGTAAAGCATATGTCGGGTCTAGTGCAAAGCATAGCATACATGAAGCTTCTTACTGTTGAAGCATAAGGAACTACATTCATCTTCTCTATCTCATCAGGTGTCTTAGTACACTGATCCTTGCATATAGTGATTTCATGCGTGAAATGGAGAAACCCTTGCTTGGAATCCTGTATGCTAAAACGAGCAAAGATATCATCGATATACTTTGCTTGTGATAAACCTAACATCTTTTGTTTTCGATCTCGCACAAACTTGATCCCAAGGATGTGATTGGCTTCTCCCAAGTCCTTCATATCAAACTGCCTAGATAACCATACTTTAACTGTAGATAATGCCCCCATATCGTTTCTGATAAGCAAGATATCGTCTACATAAAGTACTAGTAAGATGACCACGCTTCCATCATGCTTCTTGTACACACAAGACTCATCCAGACTTTGATCAAAACCAAAAGACTTCATGGCTTAATCAAACCAAGTGTTCCAAGACCTCGATGCCTGTTTAAGTCCATAAATAGATCTCTTAAGTTTACACGACATATGTTCCTGGCCCTTTGCAATGAATCCGTATGGTTGTATCATATAGATACACTCGTCAAGACTTCTGTTAAGAAAAGATGTCTTGACGTCCATTTATCAGATTTTATAATCGAAATGAGCGGCAATGAATAAGAAAATCTAGATAGACTTAAGCGTGGCTACCGGTGAAAAGGTTTCTTCATAATCGATCCCTTCTTTCTGAGTGAACTCTTTAGCAACAAACCTAACTTTAAAGGTTTCAACCTTCCCGTCTGCTCCTCTCTTCTTCTTGTAGATCCACTTGCATCAAATGGGTTTTATCCCTTCGGGTGATTTTACAAATTCCCAGACCTGATTGGAATACATAGATTCCATCTCTAAATTTATAGCCCTTTGCCAAAGATCTCCTGTTCTGGTTGGTATACTAAAAATTATGTTTTTAATATTTAATTTTATTTTTAATAAAAATTAATTTTCTATTTTATGAGAATTTTTATAAGCAATGTATGTCTATTATTTTTAAGGTTATGTATGGATGTCCGATATTCTGTATAGTATTTAATCTGGTGTGTAGAGTACGGCTTGCATACAGAAGATCAAATTTTATATTATTGCAGAATATAAATTTTATGTTCACAGTTTAGATGAGAATGGACATACCATCGGTACGATTGTAATACAGAGTTTTAGTAAGCCTGTCTTGATTTCGGGGAATAGATAATAGCATCGTTTATTATTCTGACTCTCTGTGCTAGTATATTTTGTGTGTATTAAATTGGACATTTGGAATAATTAATTTTGTACTAATTATATAAATTAATTCACACCCAATGTTATTATAAATAGTGCTTATTCTCTTAATTCTGAAATAATTATTGATTTGCATACATTTAATATTCGCTATTTTGATTCATTAGACGGCGCGATGTTATATGGGTCTATATTTCCGGTGAGTTGGATAACGGTATTATTTATATGACAAATTTTCATTATTGACGGAATTCACGTCTCGATATATCAGGATTAACGATATCCCCTTAAGGATGCTTACAAGTTTTGACCGGGCTAAATCTTGCAGGTGGATTTGATTATCCGGCGGTCAAATAAGTTAAGCGGAAGGGCTTAAGAAATATCAAGATACCGATTAAATTAAATTATCAATAATTAAATTTAATTGGTGGGTATCGAGAATCTTAACGTGGGGAGAAATGGTAAGTATTTAATAACAGGAGCTTAATGCAAGAAGATCTTGAGATTATGGGTCAGAGTGCAATTATAGTTCTTTAGTGGTGTGAACTGTAATTCAGTATTTTATAAAAATTGCAGAAACCGCTGCATATTTTTCCATAATTGCAGAAACCTCTAGTAAGTGTCTGTGTTTTACTTGAAATCTAACTCATAATTACTCTCCAAGTCCCTGATGTAGCCCTATATATTTGCGGGTAGGCTGAACTAGTTTTTGATTATTATATATCATTATTATTATGATATTATTTTTATCTTTTAAGACTTAAGTATATCGGGGTTCTGCCGGTACGAGTTCTTGGAGGTGAATTACGTTCGAGGATCGCGTAAGGTCATAAAGTAGAAGATCTGACTGGAGTTTCAATTCGGAATCAAATCGTAGTTAAAAAATAGATTGACAAAAGGTATTCTTCTAAATTAACTTTAGTTGCACGAGTTTTATTTTGATCGTTAAACGTCAAAAGTTTTATCTGGAGCCCGTTTCGGTGTTTACCCATCTAGTTAATTTTTTATCGTAAATCGTTTATAAAGACAATGATCTTGGCAGTTTTGCCTCCATCAAATTGGTATCAGAGCTGTTTTGTTTTTGGTTTACGATTATTGGGAGTTAGGTAGATTTAAAACTGTTGCTAACTTTGTTTTGCAGGTGTTCTAATTTCGGTTTTATGATCATTATTTATTTTCATGTTTGATTGAATGCGTGTATGATGATTAATTATTTTTTATTTACAGGAGTTGACCGTGATGGATTAATTTTTGTGAGCCTACGGGACATAAGTTTCGATGTAAAAATTATTTTTCGATTTATAATTTTTTTTATTTTATGTTATCAAAATAAAATTAAAAAAATAAAAAGAATGAAGAGCAAGTTGAGGAAGATCGAAGGTGGCGGCAACTAGCGATTTTGGCCTCGGATTAAGTTTTTTTTATTGCTTCTCAGTTTTTTTTTCTCTAATTTTTTTTTCTGGATAATAAAAAAAAAGAGAGAGAGAAAGAAGGTGAAGTAGCCAAACGAGGTCTTGGCAGCGGCGACTTTGAAGCTTGCAATTGGCAAACACAGTAGCGCCAATTCCAACACAGCAGGCGCCTGTGTTTGAAGCTTAAAGAAAAACAAGGAAGGGAAAAAGCAACCAGCGCCGGGTGGGGTTCCCAATCACAGCAAGCAGTTCTTCTCGAGCCAGCGCAATTTTCCAAAAAACAAACAGCAGCATCCACACAGCAAACAGGCGCTATTTTCTAGGCGCAAACAGTAGCATCACACGGCAACCGGTTTCCAAACATGCTGTAGCGCCAAACACTGAAGCGGCAAATTTTTTTTCCGAAAATCAGTGGCGGCACAATTTTTGTGGAGGCTTTTTTAATTCCAATTAAAAACAATAGCGCCGATTACCAAGCGGCGAAGTCCAAAAGCAGGCGGTTTCCAACAGCGCCAAACAACGCTTAGGCTGGAGATTTTTTTTTTCAAAACAGCAGAAGCGCTGTATTCCAAAACAGTATGCGGCAATTCCCAAAACAGCAAGAAGCCGACGGTATCCTAACAGCAGTGGATTTGGATCTAGATTGGGGCAGCGGTGATGCTGTTTTTGTGGTGTTTTTAATTGATATGATTTATCATATAGAAGCAAAGAGTTCTGATACAAACAGAATACAGAAAATTGATAAAAATTGAACTATTCCAGTTTATCTTTATTAGAAGACTGAAAGCTCTTCAGAATTTCGATTCGATTACAAAATTGGATATTTTATATTTATCTTGCATTTAATTTTTTTATATTAACTGCGTGAATGATAAATTTTGATTTTATTTATCTTGTTAATTTAATTAATTCAAAAATTCGATTTTTATTAAAATATTTTGTAATGAAAAATAAAATAAAATTTTTTTTAATTAATTTTAATTAAATGAAAAAATTTTAAATAGTTTATTTTTTTTTTACAAAATATCACGTTTAAAATAATTTTTTATAAAATTAGATATCTTGAAAAAAAACGTTAAAATTAATTTCGGATTTTGAATTAATCAATGAAAAAATATTTAATTGAAATAAATTATTATTTTTTGAAAAATATGGGACGATAAATAAAATAAATAAATACCTTTAATCACTACCTTAGCTAAAAAGCTAAAAGAAAAACTGTGCATTTATTAAATTTTATTTGTTACGCATTTAAACACGAATAGATGGTTTGATAAATCAGAATCTTTAGAATCATGTACACGGAAAGATATTTGATTCTTTCAGATCGTGTGGCTTTCGAAATTAATAAACTTTTAATTAAACGAATTTTTATAACCCTAAAAAATGCTTTAAAAATTTAAGTGAAAGAGGGAATTTATTCACAGATAAATCCCGCGGTCTCCATCACCAGTTTCTAGACGATACAATTTAACCCTGCATGTCGGCAGTAAGGCCTCCCTCCTCAACGGACAGATTAATTGCGTTATCGCCAGTACAAACCTCTTTTAAGGATAATTCTAGATAATTTTTAGTGTGGATCACTTTTTCAACTAAATGGTTCATTGCAAAGCGATTAATTTGCGATTAAGTGATGATTAACACTTAGCTGTATATAATAGTATCATCTCCATCTAAGTCACTACTATTATATACTGGACCGAAACTATATCAGTTATTTAATTTTACTTGGTATGGTCAGTTGCCTAAATAGTAAAATTAGAAAAAATTGGCATGTCTAGCCTGATGAAGAATAGTAGACGGATACCCATCGTGGCATGCTATTCTCAGGTAACCAGGCTGCTGGCGAATTAATTTTAAAATGGAAGAGGAAACCAAATTAAAATGAATTTAAAGTTTTACTTATCATAATTAACAGTTTTTTAATTATGTGATTCTCAAGATTAAAATGGATTTCAACCCACTCGCTTTTATACTCAAAGAAAACAAACTTACGGGACTGAATTTTATTGACTGAAAATATAATTTGGATATAGTTTTAACTACAAATGGTATTCTTTCAATACCAAGAAATGTGTTTGTTTCTAAAAAAGGTTCTTCCTCTAGGCCGAAAAGCATGAAGAAGAAAAAATTTTAGAAACAGGGAGACACGATTTTCAGGGTAGTTAATGGGACACGGACTATTGTGAAAAAGTCAAAAGAAAGATGTTTTCACCTTAACCAGACCCGGCACTGAAAAGAACTATGTTCAGTATTTCTCAGAAGGCAGAACAAATAGGGTGATTTTTGTTCACTGGTTGTGGAACTATGTTTAGCGATGTTATCTCTCGGTACCTGGTGTGTAGATACGGGAGCCACTAATCATGTCTACAATTTATTGTAG
>JAUMHN010427710.1:0-12577 GCA_032360265.1 Heliamphora ciliata
ATATTCCAATTGATTGCACCGAGCACTCCGCAGCAGAATGGTGTAGCAGAAAGAAATAATAGGACTCTTATAGAGATAGTGAGGTCAATGATGAGTTATTCAGGATTACCCAATTCGTTTTGGAGACTTGCATTAGAGACAACGGCTTATATTCTGAACTTGATACCTTCTACTCCCACAAAATTGGGGGTATCCAGCACATGTGCTGAAAGAGAACGCAGGTAAGTTGGAAGCGAAAACAGAAATCTGTTTCTTTGTAGGGTATCCCGAGGGAACGAAGGGTGGTCTATTTTATAATCCTAAGGATCAGAAGGTCATTGCTAGCACTAATGCCTGATTCTTGGAAGAGAATTATATTATGGACCACAGGCTAAAAAGTAAAATTGTTCTGGAAGAATTAAGAGGAAATACCATTAGAACAGAAAAGAAACCACAAGTCATTAATATCCTATTACCTTGTCGTAGTGGGAGGATTATCGGGACAGGTGCAGATCATAATCAAGGTGCTACCATTAACATGTCTGACATGCATGTGGGTAATGGTGCACATGAATTAAATTCTGCACAGCGTCTTACTACTAGTACATAAACGCAGGTAGTGCCTCGTTGTAGTGAGAGGGTTGTTCACTAACACAATCGGTATATGTTCTTGGGAGAGTCGTTTGACAAGATATCGACAGAACTGGATACCAAACCCTATAACTACAATGAAGCACTCCAGGATAAAGATGCAGATCTTTGGCAAAAGGTTATGAATTCAGAGATGGAATCAATGTATTCTAATCAGGTCTGGGAACTTGTAGAACCACCAGAAGAGATAAAACCCAGCGGATGTAAGTGGATCTATAAGAGGAAGAAATGAGTAGACGGGAAGGTTGAAATCTTCAAAACTAGGCTTGTTGCAAAAGGATTCACTCAGAAAAAAGGGATTGATTATGAAAAAACCTTTTCGCCGATAGCCATGCTTAAGTCTATCCAGATTCTCTTATTCATTGCGATTCATTCAGATTACGAAATTTGGCAAATGGATGTCAAGACAGCTTTTCTTAATGGAAGTCTTGACGAGTGTATCTACATGGTACAACCAGATAGTTTCATAACGAAGCGCCAGAAGCACATGTTGTGCAAGCTTAAGAAATCCATTTATGGACTTAAGTAGGCATCGAGATTTTGAAAACTTTGATCAAGTCATAAAGTCTTATGGTTTTAATCAGAGTCCAAATGAGTTCTGTGTGTACAAAAAACGTGACGAAAGCGTGGTAGTCTTTCTAGTAGTTTATGTGGATGATATCTTACTTATCAGAAATGATGTGGGGGTGTTATCTTCAGTAAAAGTATGATTATCTGGGCAGTTCGGTATGAAGAATTTGGGAGAAGCTAGTCAAATCCTTGGGATCAAGCTTTTGCAAGATCGGAAACAAAAGATGTTGGGTCTATCACAAGCAAAGTATATCAATAATATTTTTACTCGTTTTAGCATGTAGGATTCCAAGAAAGGGTTTCTCTCTTTCAGGCATGGAATCACTCTATCCAAGGATCAGTGTCCTAAGACACCTGATGAGATAGAGAAGATAAAGGCGGTTCCTTATGCTTCGGCAGTAGGAAGCCTAATGTATGCTATGCTTTGCACTAGACCCGACATCTTCTTTGCCGTTGGTATGGTTAGCAGATATCAGTTTAACCCAGGTCAGGAGCATTAGCTTGCGGTAAAGAATATAATTAAGTACCTAAAAAGAACTAGGAATTATATGTTTGTTTACCAGGCAGACAGTTTAGTACCTTTAGGATACACAGACTCAAATTTTCAATCAGACAAAGATTCTCGTAAGTCTACCTCAGGATATGTGTTTACCTTAGGAGGTGGAGCTATTAGTTGGAGAGTATCAAGCAATCCTGTATTGCTGATTCTACCATGGAGGTCGAGTACGTGGCAGCTTCTGAACCGGCCAAGGAGGCCGTTTGGCTCAAAAACTTCCAGTTGGATCTAGATGTGGTGCCTTCAGTTCAGTCGGCTATTACACTTTATTGTGATAATAGCAGAGCAGTTGCAAACTCGAAGGAATCAAAAATCCACAAGAAAGGAAAACACATCAAGCGTAAGTATCACCTGATACGAGAAATTGTACAGAGGAATGATGTTGCTGTGACCAAGATTGTATCAGGGAACAGCCTTACAGATTCTTTTACAAAGAACCTACCAGCTAAAATCTTTGACAGTCATGTAGAGGGCATAAGAGTCAGAAATATGGCATCATGATTTTAAGTATAAGTAGGAGATTGCCAAGATTGTATACGAAAAATCATAAATTTTATTTGGTTTTAGTATTTAATTTTATTTTAATAAAATTATTTTTTCATTTTATGAGAATCTTAATGAGCAATGTATGCAGTATCATTTCATTAATATTATGCATGGTTACCCTTTATTCTGTATAGTATTTAATATGGTATGCAGAGTACGGCTTGCACACAAAAGACCAGATTATAGGTTCTTGCAGAATATAAGTTTGGTTCACAGTTTAGATGGAAATGGACAAGCCATCGATACAACTGTAGCACAGAGTTTTAGTATGTATGTCTTGATTACGAAAAATAGATAATAGTTTTGGCTATTATTCCGACTCGCTGTGCTAGTACACTTTGTGTGTATTGAACTGGACCACATTGGGGTAATTAATTTTATACTGACTATATAAATTAATTCACACCCCAAGATTAAGTGCTTATACTTTTAATCCCGAAATAATTATTATTTACGTATATTTAATATTCGTTATTTTGATTCATTAGAGGGTACGATCTTTTATAGGTCTATAGTCCCGGTGAGTTAGATGGCGGTATTAATTATATGGTGAATATTAATTATTGACGGAATCTACGTCCCAATTGTTCGGGATTGACGATACCCCCTTAAGGAAACTTATAAGTTTTGACCCGGCCAAACCCTGCATGTGGATTTGATTATCTGGCGATCAAATAAATTAAGCGGAAGGGCTTAAAGAATTTTAATATGCCGATTAAATTAAATTATCGGTAATTAAATTTAATAGGCAGGTATCGAAAATTTTAATGAGGGGAAATGAGTTAAACATTTAATAACAGTAGCTCAATGCAATTAAGTCTTGAGATTGTGACTAGATGTGCAGTTACAGTTCTTTAGTGGTACGAAAAATAATTTAGTGTTTTATGAAAATTGCAGAGACTGCTGCAAGTTTTTCATAATTACAGAAACCGCTGAGAGCTTTGCATATTTGCAGAAACCGCTGGATGGGTATTTAGGTTACACTAGAAGTTTATGTCATAATTACTCCACAGGTCCCTGCTGTAACCCTATAAATATGCGAGTAAACTGAACCAAAATCATAAGTTGTCTTTCAAGACTAAGGTTGTCCAGGTTCTGCCGATTTCAGTTCTCAGATGATCGTAACCCACACTATGTTAGGGAATCGCATCGGGAATACAGTAGAAGGTCTGATTGAAGCTTCAACTTATAAATCAAAGTTCGTAGTTGAAGAATCGACCAAAAGGTATTCATCTGAATTAACTGTGGAGACACGGGTTTTATTTTTGATCGTTGGACATCAAAAAATTTTATCTGGAGCATGTTTCTGCGATTGCTCGTCTAGTTTTATTTTTTTGAAAAATCGTTTACAAATCAATGATCTTGGTAGTTTGTCTCCAACAACAACACCAACAGCATAGGTGATATTAAGACGAGTGATCGTGAGGTAAATTAATTTCCCATTAAGCCGTCGATAACGACCAACGTCCAGAAAGGGTTCTCCTTATTCAGCATCAAGCTTAACAGTAGAATCCAAAAGGGTATCAACAGGATGAGCACCAAGCAACCCAGTTTCAGAGAGAAGATCAAGAGTATACTTATATTGGGATAAAAAGATCTCTCGAGAGGAACAAGTAACCTCAATCCCAAGAAAATAACGGAGAACGCCAAGTCCTTGGTATGAAAATGATGAGCTAAATGTCGTTTTAAAGTAGCTATACCAATAGAATCATTATTAGAAATAATGATGTGATCAACATAAACGATTAGCACAATAGTACCAGCAAAAAAGTGATGAACAAAAACTGAATGATCAGATGTGGAACGTCGAAAACCTTATACAATGACAACAAAACTGAAGCAACCAAATCAGGCACGAGGAGATTACTTGAGACCATATAGAACCTTACGCAAACGACAAACAAGATACTCATTGGCAAGCATAACATAGCCAAGAGGCCGATCCATATAGACCTCCTTTTGAAGATTACCATGAAGAAAGGCATTCTTAATGTTAAGTTGATATTACGGCTAAGAGCGAGTAACAGCCATAGAAAGAAGAATTTGGACAGAGTTAAGGCGAGCCACTGAAGAAAAGGTCTCCAAGTAATCAATGCCGTAGGTTTGAGTATAGCCCTTAGCCACCAAATGCGCCTTAAGACGCTCAACAGAACCGTCCGGAAGGTACTTTAATGTATAGACCCAATGATATCCCACCGTTTGCTTCTCAGGTGAAAGAGTATTAAACTCCCAAGTTTGATTCTTATAAAGGGGATGCATTTCCTCATACATAGCAAGTTTTCAGCCAAACATGGACACAGCCTGCTTATAAGAGTCAGAATAGAAACGAACAACAAAGTAAAGGTAAAAGAATGAAGACAAGATGACAAACGATTATAATGTTAGTCCAAGAGTGTTTTAATTAGATTTTGATGATTTTTCATAATTCATTTTCATAATTAAATTGATTTTAAAAAAAATTCAAAAAGGTAAGTGTTGACACTTCTTGACAAATGAGTCGACATCCTATGCCATTTGCGCCGACTCTTTGCATCAAATGAGTTGATACTCAGTATTCTGAATAAGAACGTTTTGTGTCAACACAAATTGATATTTGAGTCAACACCTTAAGACAAAGTACACTTGAAACTCTCAAGTGTGTCGATACTATTGAGAAATTGAGTCGATACCTTAACATCTTTGTCTAAAACGTTTCAGGAACACAGATGAGTTGACACCAAATGATTTTGGGTCGACACCTTCAATATTGGACCGGGATTTATTTTTGAGTAGACACCAAATGATCCTTCGGGTTCCAAACTTCGGGTTTTTGGATTGACACCAAATTCACATGAGTCGACACCAAAATACCCTCCGAAAATTAAAATGAGTCGACACCAAAGAGAAATGGGTCGACACCAGAGCTACAAGTCATTTCCCGATTCCAAGTCAAAAAGGGTCGACACCAAATCTTGTTGAGTCGACACAAATGTTCCCTTTGGAAACAAAAAATTTTAGGTTGACACCAAACGAAGCTAAGCCGACACCAAAACAACCGAGGCTGCCAAAAAATTTATGAGTCAACAACAAACGAAAATGAGTTGACTCTAAAAGTTTTGAGACCGATTGTAACTTTTTGAGTCAACACCAAACGATTTTGTGTCAACACCAAAGTCTCACCTGAAAATCTGAAGAAATACACTAAGTCGATACCAAATGATTCATGAGTCGATAGCACTGTGTGGGTGAGGTAAAAGCAAAAATTGGGTCGACACCAACAAAGATCTGAGTTAACGCAACCACCTGAAGAACCAAGCCTTAGATATTTTATGTCGATACAAAATGGTTTTGAGCTGACACCTGCGACAAATTTCAAGTATCGTGCTAGTTCCAACAATAGGATTTCTGAGCATTTATTACCTCCACCAACTCACCAATAGTCATTTACTTCAGATGCCTATATAAGGAGTAAATTTTCAAAGCTTCAAATCTTTGGTCATTGTTCTATTGCTAAAAAACAGAAGCTCAAATCCTTAAAAAAGCATTTACTGCTCTTTAATACTCCTACAGCCGATCCTCTCTTTATTACTCATTTATTTCCAATCATTTGTAAAGAGAGTGAGTTAGTGAATTTTTTATTCTCACATTTATTGTATTAGAAGGTGAGTCACCTTTAACCCTTTAAGAGAGTGAGTGATCCTCTTTAAAGAAGAGCTCAAGAGAGATTAGAGAAAACAGTGGATTGTTTTGTAGGATTCTCTTGAGACTGTAAAGGTTTTTGAATGCGCTTGTGAAGCATTCAATCCTAGTGGACGTAGACTCGGAAGAAGCCGAACCACTATAAATCTTGGTGTCTGGTTCATTTTCTCTCTCTCTAGCCTCTTTAATTTCCTTATTGCTTTATAACCTGTCATATTTATTTGTGAAATTAAAAATTTTTTAAAATTGTTATTATTATTTTAAAACCCAATTCACCCTCCTCTTGGATTGCCTAAACTAACACATAAGAAACAAAGTGAGCAATAGGATGTTGGGTGCATGTAAGTTTACCTCGGCGCAAAGTGATCAGTAAGTCATCGGGACTGGAAGCGAAGGAGATAGGAACCTCAACTGGAGAAGGCGAAGAATCTGGGCCATATGAGACGACGGGCCTATTTTGAGAGCGCTGATAAACCTGCATGGGTGTGTTAGAGGGAGAATATGGTGCCATAGGGAGAGGTAGAGAAAGAGTAGGAGAAGAGAAAGACTCCCCCTCACGACAATAGATGAGATCAAAAGAAAGTTGGTTACCGAAGAGAGAGAAGAAGGGAGTGGACTCAAAAAAGATCACATCAGCACTCACAAAGTATCAGTGAGACTCTGGATTATAACAATAATAGCCTTTTTGAGTACGAGATTATTCAAGAAAGACACACGTGCACGAAGGGATAATTTATCATTACCAGGATAAAAAACATGCACAAAAGCAGTACAACAAAAAATACAAGGAGTGAGAAAGGTGGTGAGTTAGGATATAACAATGAAAAAGAAGACTTGCAATCGAGAACAACAAAAGGCATGCGATTAATCAGATAACAAGCCATAAAGACAGTATCACTTCAAAAGTGCTTTGGAACGTGTGCATGAAACAATAAAGTCCAAGTAACATCCAGCAAATGACGGTGCTTACGAACAGCAACGCTATTTTGTTGTGACGTGTGAGCACAAATCATCTGATAAATAATACCACGATCAACACAAAAAGAAGTAACAGTAAACTGCATGTATTCTAACGCATTATCAGATCGAATAACTTTGATGCGCTTGCTAAATTGAGTAAGAATTTCATTATAGAATTTAGCGAGAGCATGAGGCAATTCAGACCGGTATTTCAATAAAAAGAGCCAAGTCATACGAGAGTAATCATCAACAAAGATAACAAAATAAGAATATCCACTAGCACTTGGAGTTTGACAAGGATCCCAGATGTCTGTATGGACAACATCGAAGGACTCGAACTGACAAGAATGGCTACAACTGAAAAAGGAACTACGGTGATGCTTGCCTAATTGACACGCTTCACACTCGAAATTAGGTATAGGAGATAAGTTGGGGATGGCCAACTTAAGCTTAGCTATTGAAGGATAGGCTAAGCAAAAGTGCCACTGAAGAGGTGAAATGGTAACACTTAAGGCAAATAACGACTGGGAAGGATAATTAGAATCAAGGTCACGATAATAGAGCCCATTCTTTTCATGTCCCGAAACAATCATCTTCTTAGTCTTGAGGTCCTAAAAGACACAAGAAGTAGGAGAAAAAGTTACAGAGCAATGCATAGATTTAGTGAATTGACTAACCGATAACAAGTTAAAAGGGAAAATCAGGAATATAAAGACTAGAAGGTAAGGTCAAAGAGGGAGAGGGGTGAAGGATACCTTGCCCGTGAACCGGGCGAGATGAGCCATTAGCTAAAATTATATAATACTTAATAGAAGTCAAATGAGAGAAAAGAGATGGATTACCAGACATATGAGAACTAGCGCCAGAATCTATAATCTAAGATGGAGATGGAGATGGAGAAATAAGAGCCACACATGCAATATTACTTGAAGTAACTAAGGTAATAGCAGAAGAAGGGGATAGAACCTCACCCAAGGTCCGAACAATCTCGCTAAGCTAAATATGGAGATCAGCAAGAGAAGTCTTGACTTTAGCCATAGTAAACCAAGCAGAGGAGAAGAGGCCAAATCCAAAGAAGAGCAAACCAACAGGCGCAGGCGCGTGAAAAATTGGGGCAAAATCAGATTAATCCCCAAATCAAACTGAAATCCCCAAATTGAACTACAATCGAATTCAAAAATCCTCAAATCGAACGAAAATCCCCAAATTGATCTGAAAATCCCCAAATCGAACTGAACATCAAATTAATTTTCACAATCTAACTGAAATCCAAGCCAACCAACCAAATCTAAAACAAATCAACTAACCAGATCTGAAGCAAGAGCAGTCGGCGACCAAATAAACCAGCGATTCAAGTCGAATCAGAAGAAATAAGGTCCAAATCAAGTCTACGAAGACCGAAACAAGCATTAGAGGGGAAATCGAAACACATTGCCACCATGAAAGCCAAGTTGCGACCAAAAACAGCAAAGTCAGCGCCTAGGCTTACTGCCGCCGACACGATTAAGCTTTGAATCCTTGTGAAGAGTGTTCAAACCAACAAATCAATGCCCTAGAGAGCCAGTAGGGATGATTTCGGCACCCATGGGAGAGATTGCAACAACAAAAAATCAAATCGGAGACTCCAAATCGCAATCTGCAAAGAACAAGCCATTGGCGCCGAAAATAAGAAAAAAATCAAAAAAAATATCAAACAATCGAAGACAAGAAGGGAAAAATCATAAAAGCATAGATCGGGACTGGTTGATCATCTGGGAAGCTTTTCTTTTTTTTACAATCACTAATTCATACAAAGGAAAAAAAAGAAAAAAAAAAAAAGAAAAATTGGATCGGGATACTCTGATACCAAGTTGAATAGTAAGGTAGCAATTTAGAGTTAAAGCAGGAGAGAGACAAGAAGAGAGAAATACTGAGAAAAATATTACTAGGAATAATGAGACTTGACTTCACCTCTACACTACACCAGTATTCATATAAGAGACACTAAACTATCTACAAAATAACCTTAATATACATAAGTAATTATCTAACAATCTAATTATTCACACAAAAGGCTTTTGGCATTTTAATCACCAACATCCAACCCAATCAAGAAGTCCTTTTAGGGAGAATAGAGGGCAAGCCAAACATTACCCAAAATAAAGATTAAGGAAGGAGGGGGGTGGCCCAGGAGGAGCAGAGCCTCAAAAAAAAGGTCACCAGGTTAGAATAGCTACACACTCACTTTTGCGAGGAAGCCCAATGTAAAGATAGGCGTATAGCTTTTCTGGTTGCTCTGCTATACTATATTAGGCCGTTAACCAAACATCTCACGACACGAGCTAATGCAGCCTCCTTAGCCACTCTCCTCTATCTCACTCAACTTGTCAATTTAATACCCAAAAAAACAAAATGATTAAGTTTACAAGTCTTCTCGAGGAAACAAATCATCTTGATAGGAGCATCGTTATTTATGAAGAGGAGCAAGAACGGAGTGCTGTGAAGAATAAGCAAGTGGTGCATTTTATGATTTCATAAGAGATTAGTTGGCAGAAGAGATCTAGGTCTTTTTGGCTTAAGAGAAGGAGGGGAGGGATAACAACTTTTCTTCAACATAATCGCCAATGCACATGGAGTAGCTAATCATACTTTCAAATTGAGGGTTGACGGGGAATGACTATGTTAACCCAATCCATATCAAAGCAAACTCTCTAAAGAATCTCTCAAGTGAATTTTATGATTTCATAAGAGATTAGTTGACAGAAGAGATCTAGGTCCCTTTGGCATAAGGGGGGAGAAAAATGCCAATTTTTCTTTCACATAATCGCCAATGCACATGAAGTAGCTAATCATACTTTCAAATTGAGAGAGAATGATATCTCCAATAGTGCTGTGGAATTCTATAGCAAGCTTTTCTCTGAGCCAGATGTCAAGAGACCACTAAATGACGATTTGGAGGTTAATATGCTTCAGGTTGACATGAATTGGCTGGAAAAAACCATTTTCCAGGGTGATAAAGGTCTTAAGAGTCTCAATTGTAACAAAGCCCCGGGACTGAATAGGTTCTCTGTGGCCTTCTTTCCATAGTGTTAAAGTGTGGTGAGAGGTGATTTCATGGCAGTTATGGATGCCTGAATGCTTTCTTCCTGGCAGCCATTTGGGATCATAGACCAAATAGCATGATTGAGAGAATCTCTACGAGGTTACTTCCTCAGTGTTAGCTTCAAAACATGATGAGTTTCGGAAAGAGATGGTGCAAATGGGTCCAATTATGCATTTCTAAAGTAAGACTTTTGACAATTATTAATGGAGTGCTACGGGTTTATTTGACCGTTCTAGGGGCCTGAAGGAGGCATCCCATTTCTCCACTTCTTTTCATCATTATCATGTAGATTTTTAGCTGTGAGATCCGGATAGTGGTTTATATTGCCCCTTGGACAGGATTTTCGGTTGGAAATAGGGAATGGGAGGTGGTGTATGTGGATCATTTACCTTTTATGTTAAAATACTGTCATTTTCTTATCATTTGTAATGGCTGGTGTTTGTTATCTTCTTGTACCCATGTACTTTTGGCATTAGGAGACATTCCTTTTTCCTTTTATACGATTTTTCTCACTTTTGGGGGACGCTGTATAACCCCATAGATATAAAGGAGATGCTTTTTGTCTATGTTTTTATTTTTCTGTATACATGGTGCGCAAAACAGGTGTGTCCATTTAATTTGCGCAAAACAGGTGTGTCCATTTAATTTGCTTGTTCTCTACTGAAATATGTTCTGAAAAACAAAATTTTTATGAAGTCATAGCTTAGGTAACTGATACATACTGGACTAAACTAGTACATACAAACTTGTTCCATCCCTAAGATTTTCAGCTAACAGTGTTCGATAAACTATTGCTGTAAGTAAAACTTCATAATTACTGGGGAAACCTTACTCACACAATATTAGGCATAGCAAGTGCAGCACAGGACCAAAAATGATAATCCTTCACACCTAAAAGATTTAATGGTGTCGAGCCAAGAGTCGGTTGAAACAAAAAACGCGTAACTCTGTTTTTCCAGTGGGTGACCTTGACCCAGAGAGGCTTTTACCATGCTTTATCTCTCCTAATGTCCTACACAACCTCCTCCAAATATATATATCCAACTTTCGTACATTAATTCTAAAACCTTGCACAACAGTTTTCTACATCTAATCTGTCACACATAGACCATAGTACAAACAAGCATGATATTGTATGTAAAGAAATTTAAGAGTTAAATGTAGAGCGAACAAAATAGTAATGTAAGTATCTAAGAGAACTTTGGTTCCAGGCTTCCAGCTCATGACAGAAGAAGCTACTAGTAAGCAGACAGTGCAGAAGGAAGAAACAATACTAATTTCATCCATTGGTAATTGCCTATACATGCCTTGGCCCTGTCAGAGGATTCATCTTTAGTGCCAGTAGAATTTGAAGGACTGCTGCATCTGGGGATTGTAAAGATCGCTTTCTTTGATATCATGTTGTAGGATCTTTTCCTTGGGAAGAAGGTAGTTTCCTTCATAGATGAGCTTTGAGAGGTAACTCTTCCTACAACATAGGCAAATAAAAAAACTATAATAATTAGGGAAGGCACATCATCTTATGCAATACGAATACAAGCAACATCATGAACCCTTCTAATCTAGTTGAGAAGGGATCATGCACATATTCACGAGCCCCTCTCCGTAAATAATGAACAACTATAAACTCTGCCCATAAAGAGGATCCTAACTTTTAATACTAAAATAATCTGGACACCGACATACATGCATATAAATACCTGAAATACAAAGACTAACGAATGCATAGACTCATTTAATGAAGCAGCTATTCAAGAAGATGCACTGTGTATGAGTTTAGCTAAAAAAGGTGAAGGGTCTATTTATAGATGGTAATTCGCAACCTTAATAAGAACTCTTCTGTTCTTCCTAAAATTAGATGCCTGACTTCGAGATGCATATATTTTAGAGAATCTTCATATATTTATCACACATATAGAGAAACAAAACAAAGGCATTCACACTAAAGAAAAAGAAGAGTAATAATTTCCATAATGTTCTATCATATACTTTGACCAAGTACTCTCCTCCAGCAATCTACGGTTGTTGCATTTCACTACCCTTACAAATTTAGAGACTCAAACCTATACTTCTCCTTTTATGTCGACAAATCCATCTTCAAAAGTTCCGTTCTTCTTTTTTCTCTCTTTTGGGTCACCAAGACAATAAAGTGGTAGAGCCCTTTGTCGTAAAGGTTGCTGTACCAACAAATACCACTTCATTGTGAAGCCTTGTAAGAGGTTTCTGTACACAGAAACAAAAAACTAAAAGAAGAAGAGGTGAAGAAGATACACTGTATAGAAATTTCTTTCACAGTATGAAAACTACATTCGAGTACCATTTAATGTTATGGAGAAGCCCATGTAAAGTCAGGAAATTTTTTCCTTACCATGCAGAGGCCTTTTGCATTTCACATATATACTTCATAGATACACATTCACTAGTTATATTTGTCTTCTTTATTTAATTGTTTGTTTACTTATTTACGTACTTGTCTCCTTTTTGTTCCCAATTTCATTCTCCCATAAAGCCGATGTTTGCAAAATAGAATAACAAGAGGTAATAATCCAATGATT
>JAUMHN010427719.1:0-12576 GCA_032360265.1 Heliamphora ciliata
GTGCATTTGATAATTGAAAACTCAAGACATAATTTGAGTTAGGGCCGGGAGTTCAGTAAGGACCTTTAGTGGAATAAGTTCTGGTTCGTTCGAGAAATGATCTAACTCGGGGACAGAGTTAGGGATATTCGATTTTCTCGTACGGTTAGCCCGAGCCATATACTTCCTCGTGATCCCTCACGTAACCCATTATATGCAGGAATATTTTATTATCCGTTTCGGTAATTATTTAATTTAATTTGAATGTCGATTTTGCCGCCGGAAATATTCGAGGATTAAATTAAATAATGGAGGGCGGTATTGGAATTTGGCACATCTAGGGATCACTCCCTAGGTGGCCGGCCCTAATAGGGGTATAAGGTTGTTTTATGAAAAATATATATCTCCTCCTTGGTTTTAGGAAAGAGATATATAGTTTCCAAGGATAACTCAAGTGATATATTAAAACATATCACAAGGAGCCAAAAAACCAACCTAATCCCAAGCCCTAGCTGCCGCCCCCTTCTCTCTCTGATGGTGTATACCTTTTGCTTTGAGAGAAAGGTGTGAGGTAGAAACCAAGAAGGAGAAAAACACGAAGATCCGGATCGGTGCCCACTGGGCGGGATCGTCGTGTGTGTCGGGATATACGTGAGAAGATCATTGGGTTGTCTTGAATTGTTATTCTGCATCAAAGAAACTTGTTCAAGTTTCTTAAAGGTATATTTAATCTTAATATATTTATTCATTGTTATGATTTTTCATGAAAAATGCATGCGCCATTTTTTACGGTCACGGCGCCGATTCTAAATTTTTCTTTCGCGTCCTAACACTGACAACTCTACTCCCCTTAAAGGAATTTCGTCCTCAAAATTCAACATAGGGTCAAAGAAACAAACTGTCGATCACATCGACATGGCATACGAGATGGTCAGCCAAACCATTCCTAGGATATAGTCAAACAAGGTCAGGCATCCTAGACAATGGCCAACTATCTCGCAGACACGAGATCTACAACACTCCCAACCTCACAACCTCACCAACCACTGCCTCAACTCATCACACCATCCACGGGATCCATAACTAACGCCAAACAATGTAGCAAAGAAGCTGGTCCAAAGCCTGCCTACTCAGAAAGTATCTCTGCTCGCTGAAAGCAACTCAGCATCCTCCGGCACCACCGGTACCCTAGATGAACTGCGAGCTGCAAGAGAATACACTCGGGGCAACCCCACTTTGTCTTGTCTGCCATAACTCGGCGCTGTCGGTTGCCGCACCGACTGAACTGATGTACCCCCACCTGTCGTCGCTTGAGAAGTCTGAACTGCTAGATGCTGTTGTCAGTCCCGCACATACAAACCATATGGCGTACCATTCATGCTCGGTGCATCCTCCCTCTAGGGATAAGTCCTGCGAATGTGTCCAGTCTGACCACATCTGTAACAAACAGGCAACTCCATCCCCTGCGACTGATCCTGTATGGAACTCTGAGCCTACCTCAACTGTGGGTCCCTAAACTGCCTCAGCCGCGGGCAATCTGGTACACGATGCCCCGGCTGTCCACATCGAAAGCATCTGACCTCCCTCTACTCTGGCCTCCCTGACAAAGCCACTGATGGTGATGGTGCAGAGAACTGCTGTGATCCAGATGGATGAAAACTGGGACCAAAGGACCTCTACCTCTTGCTGGAACGCCCAGCTGTCTGCGCCTCTGCTCCGCCCTTCGATATCCTGGCCTCCCTAGAAGCTCAGATCTCAAGCATGGTATTCTCCACCCTCGCTGCTGCCTCTACCAGCTCTGTGAACACACGAATCCCCATCGCTACCACATGCTCCCTGATCGCCGGTCTCAAGCCCCACTCAAACCTCATAGAACGCAACTCGTCTATACTCACCAACTTAGGTGCAAATCGGGACAAGTACGTAAACCTGGACTCATACTGCATAACGTCCATCGCCCCCTGGGTAAGAGTGTAGAACTCCTCCCTGTACAAATATCTCCTCGAAGCTGGGAAGTATTTCTCCAGAAACACTCCCGTAAAGGCTGCCCAAGTAACTCCTGCAATAGTCCTGGCATATTTCCACCAAGCGTGAACAGCGCCCCTCAATTGAAAGGTAGCAAAAGAAACCTGCAACTGATCCTCCACAATCTGTAGTGTGTCAAGGATCCGCGTCGTCAACTCCAACCACTCCGTGGCCACAATAGGATCAGGATCTCTGGCAAAGATAGGCGGATCAATGCGCCTAAACTCCCACATCGCCACAGTAGCCCTCACCTCAGGCACCCTCTCCCTAACAGCCTCACCTCTAGAGGTCTCAACCAACTGGCCGATGGAACCCACCAGCGCACGCAACAACTCAACCATGTCAACAGGTCCTTGGGGAGCGTTAGCATCCCCAGCATCAGGGATAGGAACATCCCCTTGGCCAACAGCACGGCCACGGCCTCGACCACGGCCTCACCCTCGTCTCGCCGACATCGCGTCTTTATGAAAGAAAACAACATATAAGATGCAACACATAGCATGAACATAAACGCTTAATCACATAAGCATGCTAACACATAGCCACATAAGTTCATGCTAGACAACCACACATACCGAGGAGAACCAACAAGAATGACACGTCAATCTGGATAACCTACTCAGACTCCCTAATAGAAATCACATCAGCTAAATGCGTTTCTAACTTCGCTCCCAAGTTTGTTAACCCAAACACCCAAAGGCAGGACTATCACTCCTAAGATTCAACCCCCATGCTCACTTGTACACATCAATCAAATATAACCCACATGCTATCCCGTTCATGTTATCAAAACATCTAAACACATGCAGTTAAGCACACGCAATCAACCTCACACGGTAATGCAACCTCTTCCCACGGCTCATTGGTATTCGAACCCATAGCTCTGATACCAAGTTGTCACGCCCCAAACTCTGGGTCATGTGAAACACCCATAAGCAACCAAACATGATACCCAACCGAGAATACACTCTCAAAATAAACCATACATGCATTGTATATAAGGGCCAAATGGCATACATTACAAGGCTCCAACGCCGAGAAAACATCTTACAACATATATGTAACAAAACTAGCAAAAAGGAAGACTAAACTCTTCCATCTCCTCCGGCACCTCCAGATCAACCAGTGTGACCGGTACCTAAAGAAAAACAAATCCCACAACGTGAGCCAAGGCTCAGCAGAAACTAAACAAGCATGCAATATAAACAAAACATGCTAGAAAACCAAAGTGCATGTTTAGACTCTCTTTTAAGCTTTAAAAATAGTTTTCACATGCAAACGGGAAACTGAGAATACAACCATGTTTTTTACTCACTCGCAGGAGCCTAAAAACAATTAAAAAGGGTTTTTAGATCGCGATTCACATGACTCTTAAAAATAATTTGAAAACTGGTCTATCCGTCCCATAATGCGATACATGAATCCATGGTACATGGAACTGGCTCTCATACGCCGCAACCACAAATCTAACAACTTGCCCTGACATGCCGCAACCACAGCCCTAACGCTGAGATAAAGACCCGTACATAAACATACATTCCCGGGATAAAACCGAATACTATGGGCTAAAACCATAGGCCAAATGACGGGGTAAAATCGTACACTGCGGGATAAGACCACACACCACGGGATAAAATCGTAAACCAGACCATGGGACAAAACCGCATGCTTTACCGTTAGCCACGGGATGGAACTGCCGACTACGGATTATACCAAAGGATAAAACCACATGCCACGGGATAAGACTGCATACCACGTGATAATACCGCATATTACAGGATAATACTGAAATTAACGGGGTAACACCGAAAACTACGGGACAACACCGAACCTTCCTATGCATAACCTAATTAGCATTTAAATGCATATAACATACCACATACACCACATGCATGTGCCCCACAAATCCGTCACATCCATGCCTAATAAAGCTTTGAGTTCTATAGCATGCAACCACGATACACATAAGATATCATGCCATGTAATCCATTTACATGAAGAAACAATTATAAATGTACATAGCCATATAACCCGACTAGACATCACAAACGACACACCCGTCATTCGATACCCGAATGACCCGTCCACAAACCGGAACCCGTCCACACACAGGGACAACCAATACCTAATCCAGAGATCAACACCAGAACCTCCCAGAGACGATTCTCACCAGAACCCCACCTTAAACCAAACGACGAACCCACGCATCGCGCACATAATCGGCACTCACACAACCGTGCCACAATCCCTAAACCAACCATGTGGGTCACACCCGAGGATGGCATCACATAAACACCCCAGGCCATCACACAACCCCTGAAACCACAACGCCATTAACCAAACCCCAAAAGGAATCCACAGGTATTTGAATCAATCAATTCCCATAAATCAATCAATTGAATACCATAGGACGCTAATTGAAAACCAAAATCCCAACACTTCAGTCGACCGAAGACCACATTAGAAAATAAAAAACACCACAACGCACGGTTCAGTTGAATGAACCCAAAGGTTCGGTCGATCGAACCCCAAAATGATGATCCAGTCGACTGAGCCCAAAGGTTCGATCGACTGAACTCACCCAGAAATCGTTTTTAAGCTACGGGTTCAGCCTTCCAAACCTCAAATCGAAGCCTCCAAACTCCAAATCAACACCCGTGAACATCCTCACGCCTAGGCCAAACACCAAGATCTCAAAAGAAACTCTCGGCACCCGATTCCATCCACCAAAATTGAAAAAAAACCCAATTTTTAATCCAAAAACCCAACTTTACAAAAAATCAGATCTACAACAATTCGACCGGAAAAAAGACACCCGATTATCTATAGCACCCTTATAACACATACAAGTCTAGAATCCTACCTCGGTGAGTTTAAAACTCGATGCCTCAAACCACGTGCAAAACTGAGCTTCATCGAAATCAAAATTTGACCGGATGGTTGCGTAGCCCACGACACCAAAAGCAAGGATCTGCGGTTGGATCGTTGAAAACCGAGCCTCGGGCCCCTGAGAACTTAGAGAGAAGGCAGAGAAAAAATGAAAAACTTAGGAGTTAAGTTTTGGAAAATATGTTTTTGAAAAATGTCTAACTGTAGATATTTATAGGCCTCCAAAATATCTTTTTTTTTAAATTTTCGAGATTCGCGCTACAACGGCCCATGGCCCCGGGAACCTACCACACATACATATCTAAGCCAGATCATGCATCAAAAGCAATAAAAAAACCCTCAAACGAAAACACATAACGCGCATCTGAAAACGCCGAAAAAAGAAAACGGGTCAGGGTCTCACACTACAACCAACACTTAGGTTCTTTCCAAACGCTTTCCTATATGCCCAATTTGAATAACCGTATGTTAATTAAGCTTCGACATTCCACCAGGTTTCCTAATTTTTTTACTTTGGATTTGATCTTCCAATCTTCTATCAACATTACACTTAGTTTGATTAATCCTCCAAGGTTCTCTGTCACACCCCAAACTCCGGCCCACGTGAAACACCCATAAATAACCAAACTCAACACCCAGCCTAAGAACATACTCTGAAAAAGGCCATACATGCATTATATATAAACGCCAAATGGCAACATTACACGGCTTCAACTCCCGAAAAACATGTTACAACATACATGTAACAAAAGACAAAACGGAAGACTATAACTCTTCCGCTCCCAACCAGCAACCCCGAATCAGCGTGCGTGATCGGTACCTGAAAATATTTTATCCCACACCATGAGTCAAGGCTCAACAGATTCTAAACAATACATGCAGTATAAGCTAAATATGCTCGATAAACGAAGTGCAGTTTTGACTTTTTCTCAAGCCAAGAAAACAATTTGAAAACCATTTTAGATCACAACTCACCAGAGCCAAAAAATAATTTTCACAAGCAACGGGAAAGCGAGGATAAAAATCATGTTTTGACTCTCTCACAGGAGCCCAGAAAATGATTCTTGTATTTTGACTCCCACAAGCTGCTAATACAGTTTTTTAAGAAAATTGGTCTATCCGTCCCAAGGTGCAATACATGTAATCCATGAATTTTCTCGGACTTTCACCGAAAGACCACTAGCCCAACTAATGCATCTTCTTGGACTTTAACCGAAGGACTACCGTAGCCCCAAGCACACACACACAGACTTTCGCAGCCTACCTCATGCACCGGCTTTCGCAGCCTACCTCATACACCCACACACGCACCGGTGCATCATTAACTAGGATTTACATCTACTGGATCACAGATTCTTCTAATCCATTTCATACACATATGCAAACCTAAACCAAGATTTAAAGCATATAACCATGTATCAACACGACGTTCCATAAACCACGTCATATGCCTATTTAAATAATAAGTTTTAAAGCATAAATCGCGTTACACATAACGATTGATATCACAACCACGTAATCCACGTACGTATTTCGTACATAATAAACAGAGTTATAAATGTACGAGCCAATTATAAAGCACATAGCCACAGATAAGCTCACACCACGACACCACCCGTCACATAACCTGACATCCACACACCTGGATCCACGACGCCCACATGCGCCAACACGATCAACAAACCTACAAGACTCGACCTAACCAAGGCCAACACCAAACCCACAACCGTGGTTCTCACCAAAACCACACACTTCCCGTGCATAACCATCACGCACACGACCGTGCCACGACACTCAAAACCTAACCATGCACGTCAACCCAAGGAAGGCATCTAAACAAACATCCGGAGTCACAACACGAACCCCCAAAACCACAACACGACCAACCGAACCCCAAAAGGGATCCACAAGTATTTAAATCAAGTAATTCCCATAAATTAATCAATTGAATACCATAGAATACCAATCAGAAACTAAGAAATCACCCCAAAACCATAAACAAATAGCCCACAACTTCAGTCGACTGGTCCCAAGCCTCAGTCGACTGAAAAACACACTGGAAAACCACCAAACGCCCAGGAGCACTATCCAGTAAACTGACCTTTGAGGTCCAGTCGACTGAACCTCAAGAACAACGATCCAGTCGACTGAACACATAGGTTCAGTCGACTGAACCGAAACCAGATCTACGGGTTCAACCTCCAAACCTCAAATCGAAGCCTCCAAACACCGATTCAACATCCTCAAACATACATACTCCTAGGCCTAACACCAAGACCACCACAGAAACACCCGACAGCCGATTCCATCCACGAAATCACCGAAAAATAGCTTTTAATCCCAAAACCAACTTTAACACAAACCTAGATCTACAGCAATCTACTCGTTAAAAACACACGATTACCCACAGTACCCTTATACAGCAGTAAGGTCTAGAATTCTACCTCGGTGAGTTAAAAACTCGATGCCTCGAATCACGTGCAAAACTAAGCTTCGCTGGAATTGAAATCAGATCAGATGGTTGCATAGCCCACCATGTCAAAAGTAAGGATCCGCTATCTGATCGTCGAAAACCGAGCCCTGGACCCCCTAGAACATAGAGAGAAGGTAGAGAGAATATGGAGGAAACTTAGGAGTTAAGTTTTGGAAAATATCTTTTTAAAAATATCTAACTCCAGATATTTATAGGCCTCCAAAATATCTTTTCTTAAAATTTTTTGAAAGTCGCGCCACAATGGTCCACGGCCCCGGGAACCTTCCCCACATGTATCTCTACACTCAAACATGCATCAAAATCATATAAAACATACTGCAACGAAAACACATAACGCGCGTCGAAAAATGCCGAAAAAGAAAACGGGTCACGGTCTCACAATCTCTATTCCACCATTAAATGAAAATTCCCCAACATCAACTTCTTTTTATTCAACTCGTCAACTCATGACTTTGATTTGAAATTCAACCAAAAAACGTGCGCAGCGTAGGTGCTCTGTACCTTTGGGTTAGTCTCCATAAATTGAGTTGGTTGGGTGCTTTGTACCCTCGGGTGGTCGCCCATAAATTAAGCGATTTGTTACGGTGCTCCGTATAGAACTTATCATTATCTAACGAGTCTTGAATGGCTGGGGTCTAGGGTAGTGGACAGGAGTTTATAGTTGCTACCTTTGTTTGTGTAACAGTATCAGTACATAGGATGTTATTCTTCTTCTTTTCCACGATGGTACATTCTGTGAGGGAACAATATTTTGATTACTATTTTTCCCTAAATGTGGTTGGTTATTTGCATTATTTGCAACACAAGGTCTTAAGGATGAAAATGGGGTTTTATGTTAATAAAACTATTTTGGGAGACTGGTGTAGTCTGATGGGAAAACTTATGGGTTTTGGATGGAAAACCTTTTGGGTTTGGTGGTTGAGTTTGCTCCCACGCTATATGATTGCATATTTCTTGCTTTACAACTTTATTGTCTGTTTCTATTGGGCTTCGGCTTACGGGTGGGGTTTTCTTTGAAATTATTTTCAGGTGATGATGTGGATGAGGAGTAGTTTTGATGGTGTCCATGGTGGCGGAAGACTTTTATAGTTTTCCTTTTTGGTTTACCTGTTCCTGAAGGCAAGTTTTGTACGCCATTAGGCGATGTACTGTATGCATGTTGGAACTGTATGCCTTTGTTTATGAGATATATCTTTTGTTGGGTAATCTATTATTTTCAATAGGCGGTTTTGAATATATGAAAACTTGTATTTTCATAAAAATTGGTGTTTGATGGATTTTCACGTGACCCCAGGTTTTGGGGCGTGACAACTTGGTATCAGAGCTTTGGGTTCGAATACCTAAGAGCCATGGGGAAAGGGGTTTATCACTTGGTAAGGTTGATTGAGTATGCTTGCTTACATGTGTTTAAACGTTGGTTTATAACATGTTAATAGCTTTCTGAGCATGATAGTTGCGTATATGTGGGTATAGAGATTGAATCTCAGGATTGACTAGTCTTGCTTTCGGACATTTGGTTAAACACATTTGGAAGCCAGGTTAGAAGCGCGTTTGGCTAACGTGTTTTCTAGCAGGGAATCTGAATAGGTTATCCAAATTGACGAGTTTGTCTTGTTCATTCTCCTCGGTATGTGAGACGTGTTTACATGATCTTATGTGGCTATGTGATAGCAAGATTATGTGTCTATGTTACATAGTAACATGTTGTAGAAAAGCTTATCCTGTTTATATTGCTTTCTATAGAACTATGTCCACGCGGGGAGTGCGAGGACGGGATTATGGCCGACGCCGTGGCTAAAGTCATGCTTATGTTCAGGTTCTAGAGGAGGGAGACGTTCATGCCCCATAGGAACAAGTGGACGGTGCTGACGTTGTCCAGGAGATGCTTGGCACTATGCGAGCTATGGTAGAAGCGACCAGGGCTAGTCTACGGGTTCCTGAGCCAAAGGCTTCTATGGCTATGATGGAATTTCAGCGGTTGGATCCTCTGACCTTTTTTGGGGTGCCGAACCCCAAGGTGGCTACTGAGTGATTGGAAGTGACCACGACTATCTTCGATACTCTGGATATCGAAGAGGATGCTCTGTGCATAAAGTTGGTGGTGCTCCAACTGCGGCAAGATGCTAGAGAGTGGTGGAAGTTCGCCAAGACCACTGTGGATGAGACGTGGGATGCTTTCACGAGATTCTTCTTGGAGAAGTATTTCCCGAGATCTTCGAGAGTTACTTACCGAGAGGAGTTCCTCTCCCTTGTTCAGGGGAATTTATCTGTGGTCCAGTATGAGGCCAAGTTCGCGAATCTGTCGCGGTTTGCACCAGAGATGGTATTGACAGAGGAGTTGCGCACTCAGAGGTTTGAGAGAGGACTTCGACCTGCTATCAAGATAGGGTTGCAGCTCTGGATGTGGAGATGTACATCAAATTGGTGGAAGTAGCTATCCGGGTAGAGAACTCATTGGCAGATAGCCGCAGGGTCAGAGAGGGTAAGAACCAACATGGAAGTGGAGATACACTGTCTCAGGGGCGCAGGAACAAGTGCCGGAGGTCGTCTGGGCCTAGTTCTCATTTTGTTGGATCGTATCAACCGTAGTCGTCTGCACATACACTTTCAGTGGCCTCGACAGGAAGGCCAGAGCAGAGAGGGTTGATTTGTTACCGATGCGGACAGCCAGGACATTGTTCAGTCGAGTGCCCGTAGAAGGGCCAGGCTCAGAGTTCAGCGCCAGTCCAGTCACAGGCAAGGGACCCACGTATCTGTTTTGGGTGTGGTTAGTCTGGGCACTTTCGCAGACACTGTCCCAGAGAGGGGAATATCCAAGGCGCGACAGGGGCGCCAACTGCTTCATCTGTACAGAGGCGACAGGCTCCGCAGCAGCCTAGGGCTCAGACTTTTAGGTTTGTGGAAGGAGGTGCTTCAGCTCAGTCAGTGAGGCAGCCATCAACTCAGGGTTATGGTGGGCAGACTAGACTGCTGCAGGCCAGGGCTTATGCTATTACTGACCCCGGTGCTTTCAAGGCACCAGTTGGACATGATGCTACAGCTACTTCAGCCATGATCAAAGGTACTCTTCTAGTTTTTAGATCATGGGCCAGTGTTCTCATCAACACAAGATCATCACATTCTTTTATCTCTTCTATTTTTGCATCTACATTGGGGTTGAAGGTTGACTCGTTGGGTAGTGTGTTAAGTGTGGAGACCCTAGTCAGTGGGAATGTGATATTGAGTAGAGTTTGCAGATCTTGTGAGTTAAGTGTCGCCAGTCGTTGTTTAGAGTTTGATTTTATCATTCTAGACATGACCACGTTTGATGTCATCCTAGGGATGGATTGGCTGACTACTTACTGTGCTTTTATAGATTGTGAGCATCGAAGAGTGTCGATCTGTATGCCGGAGGGTGACTGCTTCTACTTTGTAGGTGATCGGAATGAGGGTATGATGTCTATGCCCGGTGTCACTCGAGTTCAAGGAGATTTAGGTTTTCTCTTTTCTGCGCTCAGGTTGGATGAGCCAGTTGGGGTTCGAGGCGTGTTACCTCATGTGGTGTGACTATCTGGATGTCGTTCTTGACGATCTATTTGAGTTGCCACTGAGCTGAGATGTAAAGTTCTCCATTGATCTTGTTCCGGGGGATGCTCCCATCTCTGTGCCATCTTATCGCTTTGCACTAGCCGAGTTGCAAGAACTCAAGGTACAGCTTCAGGAGTTGCTTGACAAGGGGTTTGTACGCCCGAGTACATCGTCGTGGGAAGCTCCAGCTCTATTTACAAAGAAGAAGGATGGTTCGTTGAGGTTGTGCATAAACTACAGAAAGTTGAACCAGCTAACAGTGAAGAACAGGTATCCGATGCCGAGGATCGACAACTTATTTGATTAGTTGAGGGGTTCTCGCTGCTTTTCAAAGATTGACTTAAGGTCAGGATATCATCAGTTGAGGATTAGGGACGAGGATATAGCGAAGACTACTTTTCGGACTCGCTATGGTCACTACGAGTTTTTAGTTATGCCGTTCGATTTGACGAACGCTCCTGCTACATTTATGGGTCTAATGAACCGTTTCTTCCACCCGTATCTAGATAGTTTTGTGGTCGACTTCGTGGATGAAATCCTTGTCTATTCACCCACATGGGAGATGCACAAGGAGCACCTGCATGTCGTACTTCAGCTTATGAGAGAACATCGCTTGTATGTAAAGTTCGAGAAGTGCGAGTTTTGGATGACAGAGGTGAGATTCCTTGGACACGTGGTGTCAAAGGATGGGGTATCAGTGGACTCGACGAAGACTGATGCAGTGACGGATTGGCAGTGACCGAAGAACGTTTTTGAGATTCGCAATTTTTTAGGTCTAGCGGGTTATTATCGGCGATTTGTGCAAGACTTCTCTAGGCTTGTAGCATCGATGACGCGTTTGACGCGGAAGGGAGTTACGTTTGTGTGGAGCAAATCTTGTGAGTCGGCTTTCTAGGTGCTGAAGAGGAGATTAACCAGTGCATCAGTGTTGATTATTCCTGAGCAAAGTTTGGGTTACACAGTGTACTGCGACATGACATATGAGGGTTTGGGTTGCGTTCTGATGCAGGAAGGCAAGGTTGTAGCTTATGGATCCCGGTAGTTGAAGACATATGAGAGGAACTACCTAACACATGATCTGGAGTTGGCAGCCGTGGTCTTTGCCTTGAAGACGTGGCGTCACTATCTCTATGGTGAGCGTTTCGAGGTCTTCTCAAATCACAAGAGTTTAAAGTACTTGTTTTCGCAGAAGGACTTGAATCTTCCCCAACGAAGATGGATGGAGTTGTTGGAAGACTACGACCTTAATTTCCTGTACCATCCGAGTAAGGTAAATGTCGTAGCTGATGCGCTTAGTAGGAGATCTTATAGCTCGTTAGCTTCTATGGTTATACGAGAATGGGACATGCTTGGAGATGTTGGGGAGTTTGATTTGTGTCTCGGGGAGATAGGGGAAGGTACAACCTTATATTCAGTTGTTTCACAGCTTACATTGGTTGCACATGTGTTAGAGGATCAATAGACAGATCAGGAGGCTCAGATGAAACGGGACCGCATTGCTAGTGGGAAGGACATAGTAGGATGGACAGTGGGTTCAGATCAAAGTCTGAGGTTGTCAGGGCGGTTGTTTGTGCCAGAGTCGTGCCGTGCTGAGGTGCTACATGAGTTTCATCACTCACGTC